>JAUUTY010000643.1:0-238690 GCA_030979885.1 Lolium multiflorum | reverse complement strand
TGGAAATGGTAGGAAAACGAATGGAATGAACGCCTAAAAAAAGAATGAACTGATGGGAGCAAATACCAAACCACATGTTCCCAGCCACATGTTGTCAATCCAGTTACCGAAGATCATCAATTCAGAATTAGCTTCAACAAGATTTAGTACACATACAAATCACGATCGCCCGCTGACCTTTAGTCCTGCCAAAGACAACTTCTTCCTTAAAGATGATGGTGGGATCGATCAGGTACGTGTTCCCTTACATGCTCCTTTACATAAATACCTTGATAGCTTTATGTAATGCTTAAATTTGCAGCTCCACAACGACCAGAAAACGAAGGGGGCCAACGACCTTGAAATCACTTAAAAATAAGATTGTTCCTATTAACAAGATTTCCCATTACATCGGCTATAGCAGTATCGAAGGCCACCGGATCCACAAGATTCACCTATCATAGCATCGATCACGTGCGTTTTTGTCGTGACTAAATTCCTATCTTTCCATCATGGAAACAACACGTAAAACATCCCTTCCCATTTTGAAGGCTTATGCACATGTTACATTTAAGTCATTTTCGTAAACAATACCATGTTGCTCGTGCACATTCCCTCTTTCTGTTGGATAGCTATCTAACACATGAACGGTTCCCATTGTTGTAAACAGACATGTCTTGGAGTTTGATGATGACATGAAGAATGTAATCACCGTTATCAGGAGCATATTCTCTTCAGCGTTGCGCCAAGAGCGCCATAGGCTAAAGATGAGATACTTTGCTGGGAGGACTCCTAGCGATATTCCAACAACCTCTCCTATACTACAGGATGACTGATTATCAATGGTGTGATCTTGTTGAGTATTGGTCTGCTGAAAAGAATTTGGTATGTTCTCTGAAGACAATGAGACAAGATCACATTACCGATTCCTTTTTAAAGCATGTGTCTCACAAATCTTCATTTGTAGTTCATCGCTCAAGTAACATGCGTGCTCGTACTAATGTACGTTTACAACAGCGTACATGATCTCATAGTTTTATTGGACACCTCTACATGGTAAGGAATGTTATCTATACAGCTATATTTAAAATTAGTAAATCATTTAGAATTTATAGATGCACAATATACATCGTAAATTGATGTCTCTGTTATTTATAATATTTTTTTGAAAACTTTCAATTGTCGCATGTCGGCATGTGACGTGGTTGTGAAACTAATTTATATTTTCTCTTAAGAAAATATCAGAAGGCAAGGCAAGCATACTGTGAGAGTACAGACAGAGAGATGAGTCTACTTGAGTAATTCAAGGTGTGCCAGACGAGCAGAAATGGTTTGACTGGACATTTTGCACAGAGTGTTATTGTAAGTATTCTCTACTAATGTCAGTTATGGTTTTCAATTGTATGCAGAAATATCTTGTCATATCTCAAGCTTCATGCACTAGCCAACACAACCAAATGTCCGAACTGGTGGAAAGGGCTAGTACAATTCACTTATATACTTCTCAAAAATATCATGCACATTACAAAGTCTACACATGGATCCATGCATATTTTTATAGTCCTTCTATTACGTGTTAGCAATAGAAGACATGTCAATATGATGTGACATGCTCTTACTAATAAAATGTATATGCGGTAATCAGCCATGCCAGCTTGTAGGATTATTAGAGGTAGTTCATACACATGTCTTCACATTATAATCTCTTCTCTTACACATGCGTAACAACTGAACCTCAGTCTGACATGAAAGTGGAGCTGGCAAAACCAAAGAAAGATGGTATAGAAAACACCGTGAGAATGTCTGAATTCATTTTACAAGGTACTACAATTTCATGGTATAGCTAACAACACATTCCTGCGTAATGCTGGGTTCACAACTAATTTTTTTGAGGTCCAAGTCCAAGTCAAAGCCCAAGCGCAGGTTGAGGTCCAAGTCATTGTCTTTTTATGTTCTCGAGGAACTACTCAAAGAGGAACGAGCAATAGTGCCTGCACAAAGAGTAGTCATCCACCGTATAACTGCAGGATTAGAAGCAAGTTAAGCCCACATGGGCAACATCCTGAGAAATATTGGGAGATGCTGAATACCACAGTGAACACTGACAGTCAAAGGTCTCCCTTGGTTGTGTGAAAGGGTTTGTGATGCTGAACTATTTTGTTGGTGCTTCTATCTGCACTTGTTATGTACCTAGTGGTTGTTTCCTTGGTGATGTGGATTTAATGAAACCTGAATGGATTGGATGCACCAATATTTAATCAAGGTTTAATCTGATTTGTGGTATTTTTTATATTATTGCGCTGCATGGGAAAAGCATAAGTATTAGTTGGCCCATTGGTGATCATTTTCATACATTATTTTAGTTGATGAGTCCTTGTCCTTGTATCCCTCAAAGGAGGTAGTACTACAGTAAGCTACCAAATTTTCCAGGTACAACATTTTTTAGCGCCAGCTAAATGGAAAATATCTGTCAAGCGCTACAATCTCCCGCCAATAAAATCCAAAATATTCGCTACGCGTTTTTGAACTTAAGGTTTTTTAGGAGATAGTACATGGGAACTTATTTTGATTTTGATTATGACTTGATGTGACCGTAGTCCTTGGATTCTTGAACAGAGGCACTACGCCGGTCTACAATTTGTCTAGTACTTATATTGCTTTTACTGTAGCAAAGTTCAAAATGTCAGTCAAGAGGCACCCCCCTGCAAAATGAATCCGAAATATTTCAGACGCGTTTTTGAATTGGACTTTGGAGAACTTGGGTGTAAATGATTTTATGATGATGGCTTGATGGGACCCCTGGCCTTAAATTGCTGAACAGAGCTACTAAGACTTTCTTTCTGGTCATAGTGGGGAGTAACATATAGTAGTGTCATGCGTATGCGGGAGTGGTGTTTTGGAACATGGGAGCATATGCTCCCACTATTTTGAAATGCATCTTACACATATTTTGAATTTCAAAAAAATTGAAACAAAAATTTTTCATGTACATCTTCTCGTGCTACACGCTTACAAAGTTGTTTCATAAAAAATTGACTTAACATGGACATGTGTAAAAAGATAAAAATCGGTACTAAAAATAATGTTTTTCACAAGATAAGTTTTCTCTTTTTTACATAGACCACAAAAAATATTGGTTTTTCGTGAAACTTGACGAACGAAAATATATTATGAATATGTACATGTAAATTTTTTGCTAATTTTTTTCGACATTTTAAAATATGATTTTTCGGTAGAGGGAGCATATGCACCCGAGAGTCAAATTGAATTTCTGCATGCATATAACACTAATCTATGTTACTACCTTCATAATGCATAGTAACTTAGATGTAGTACTATCATGCATGAATGTATTAGTTAGCTTGTAGACTCATTCTATCTTGAAAAGTGTTATGGTAACATAGCTAGTTACCACAACCATCTCTTTCTTCATTTAATATAATGCCATGTCATCAATTTGCCTAGTTGGCAATGCATGTAGCTCTATGTTAATACTCCTTAGTTACTCCCACTATGAGTAGTCCAAGTAGCATGGTCTACCCCGGAAGTAGATCCTCTAACGTGCAATAGACAAGTCGTGTAAGCTACACCTCTCTAATTTTCCTTCTCCACATCTACATGATTAAGTCTAATTTGATCTAAATTAACTTCCATAATATATGTAAGCCATATGCATTTACAATAATTAGTAATAATCAAAATTATGACTATCATTTTTTAATATTTATACGATTTTTTGTATAGTAAAAATATATAGTGATTGCTACAGTAAATATGTACAATATGTGTTACAGTTTCCTGAATTTTCTTACCTGACTTGTCATCTCTACGTTAGAGGATATGGTTCTGGTCTACCCCTGGCCTTATATTACAATCATGAGTATATTACTTAGACCATCTGTACAACATACTTTTATTGCGACTGGATTATTAATAAAGGTCGTGTGCATCACCACGATGCAGAGGCTGGGGTCATATCCCCTTTTCGAAGAAAAAAATTACTTAGACCATAGCCTTATTCAAAATCAATTATCAGTCAAGCTGCAAAATCTCCTACCAATCCCGAAATATTTTGGAAGGGCTTTTTAAAATTGATTTTCAAGATACATCATGATTATGATCATGGTAACCGATTTTTAACGTGATGATGACTTGATGTGACACTTGGCCGTACTAGTACGGTATCATATTTTTGTATTTCTTGGACTGTAGCCAAATTCAAAATCTCATTCCAGCGGCAAAACTTACTGCCCGAAAAATACAAATATTTCACACTCTTCTAACTTCCCATTCTACCCTTGTAAAGATGACAACAATGTCCATGTATAAGTCGGTTGGTGGGGGGTCTACCCGTCATTTTTACGATCACCACCTCCCTAGCTCCGGAAACTCCCCGAAAAAAAAATTCATTTCCCTCGGGGCCTCTCCTCTCGAGACCACCCAATCGGAACTTCCCCAAGTCCTCTCTCCCACCCTCCATGACCACCGCACCGGAACATCCCCCGCCGGACTTCCATGGCCTACCCGAGGCCTCGCGACCCTCGCCATCCGGTGTTCGCCGGAGCCGCTTCATCGATGCCCTCATCAACCGGACCGGACCGCCGACCCTCGAAACCATATACTCATCCAACAGTCTACCGCAGCCGCTTCAGCTGCGGTATCATCCACCCCACCGGAGCCGCTTCGCCGGATCCGTCGTCCATCGCATCGGATCTAGCTCACCGACGCCACTGTGAATTAACCGGATCTGCTTCACCCGCGCCGTGCATGATCTAAACTCTTCTACTCTCGCTTTTCAATTACTTGCCGGCAAGTTCTTGTTTAATCTTGGGGGAACCTGTTTCTGCTAACGACGCGCCATTACGTTTTTGCAGATGAGAGGAGTAACCATGAAGTGTAATGGCCGTCTCTCCAACCCCAAGTAGCATATGTGGTGTACTTCATCACCGGATCTATCAACCCTGGGAAGATTTGACTCCCATAGAGTGCTTCTCCTAATGTAAGTCCCTTGTTTTAGCGCCATGTTCTCGGTTCAGATGCTTGTTTGTCTGAAGCTCTTTTAGTTCATTCCTAGCTATGACAGTAACACCCTACTATTTTCTAGTTCATTGCTAAGTTTAAGCGATTGAACATTTTGGTTTGCATTCCCCGCTCTTTGGTTCCGTAGATGTAGCCATCATAACTTCTATATCTTGCTCGGGCCGTTGTTACGTAAAATTATAGCCTGCTAATATTGTGTTCATGCCAATTTTGTACTCCCCGAACATGTTGGTTTGCATTCCCTACACTAATGTGATGCCATTGTTATTTCTATCTACTTCTTCGTAAGCTAACAAAGAAACTGACTACTATTAGTTCCTACATGCTATCGCTCTTCTATCCTGCAGTATAAATTTATTTAAACTCATCACACTATCTACTTGATAATAATTTTGTGTGCCATCGGTTATTCAAAAGCAAACATTAACTGCTCTCTTACTTTGTATGGCACCACACTGAATACCTAACATATTATTTGCATTTCTTCTAGCCATTGTTAAATTCAGGAAAATTTGGACCCGGGTCCATCCTCTAGTCTAAGCATTAACTATCCTCTGCGTGTTGCTCATAACAAATTTATGTCCTGAAACATATTGATTTTCATTCCCTTCACTACAACTTCAGGAATGGTGTTTTTATAATTCCTATGTATTACAGTAACATTCTGCAATTACTTAGTTCATGGCCCATTTTAAGTAATTGCACATGTTGGTTCACATTTCCTGCTCTATAGCTTTTGCCATCTTAACTTCTATTTGGCTCATTGTTTGTTACAAAAGTAACAGCCTCCTATTACGTAGTTCGTGCCAAATTGAAGTCACTGAACATCTCACTCTGCATTCCCTGTACAAGTAATACCATTATTATTTGTACCTGGTTCGTCGTGAGCTACTAAATTTACTGCCTGCTATCAGTTCTTTCACTGCCCTCTATGTGCTGCTTGTTGATAACCCACAAGTATAGGGGATCGCAACAGTCTTCGAGGGAAGTAAAACCCAAATTTATTGATTCGACACAAGGGGAGGTAAAGAATACTTATAAGCCTTAACAACCTAGTTGTCAATTCAAATTAAAAGACCTGAAAAAGTACCATAATAGTGTGATGTGAAAGTAGCAAGATATGAGAGCAAGAGGTAACAAAAGAACACGTTATGAGCGCAATATGAGAGCAATGGCACCGTAAAATAGTTGATACTACTTCCGGATGACATGTAGAATGAGTATATGATGATGAAAGATGGACCGGGGCTCCCACCTATCTTCACTAGTGGTAACCTCCAACAACAAGTGTTGGGTGAACAAATTACGCTTGGGCAATTGATAGGATTGAAATAGCATTAAGACAGTAACATCAAGATTATTAATTATGTAGGCATGTTTTCCATATAGTCATACGTGCTCGCAATGAGAAACTTGTACAACATCTTTTTTCCTACTATCCGGTGGCAGCCGGGCTCTAGGGAAACTACTGGAAAGGTCCTTTTAATATAGTACCTGAGTAAAGCATTAACACTCCGTGAAAACATGTGATCCTCATACCTAAGCCTTTCCCTCCACCGGATGTCCCAATTTCTGTCACTTTGGGGCCTTTGCTTCCGGACAGTGACAATACAACTTGTAGATATAATCTAAGCAATAAGTATAAAGCTTTAAATCTAAGATCATGCCACTGGGCCCTAGTGACAAAGCATTAAACACAACAAGATTGTAACAACAATAATTTCACAAACTTATATAGATAGACTATTCATAATGTAACAATCCATCGGATCCCGCCAAACACAACACCGACATAGCATCAGATGAATCATGTAAGGTGGCTCATGAGATCATTGTATTGAAGTACATGGGGGAGAGAATACCAACTAGCTACAACTAGAACCCATAGTCCAAGGTGAACTACTCACGGAGCATGATGGAGGCGGTGGCGCGGATGGAGATGGCTTCCTGTGGGCACTTCCCGTCCCGGCAGGGTGCCCAAACAGAGACTTCTGTCCCCCGAATTGAAGCCTGCGGGCTGGCGGCGGCGCCCGGAGTCTTTCTGGAGCCACAATTGGTACCGCGTTTTAGGTCGAAAGGCTTAACAGGCGATGAGGCGGCGCAGAGGGGCGATGGTGGCCCCACACCAGCCGGCGCTGGCCAGGGTGTAGCTCCGCGCGGCCCACATGTGTGGTGGCCCTCTGGCTCTCCTCCGACTCTCCTTCTGTGTTCCGGATGCTTCCGGGAAAATAGGATGTTGGGTCTTTAGTCGAACTCCGAGAACATTGCCCGAACAGTTTTTCGAACCAAAACAACAGCAGAAAACAGGAACCGGCACTATGGCATCTTGTCAACAGGTTCCGCAAAACGCATAAAAACATTATAAAGTGCAAGCAAAACATGTAAGTATTGTCATAAAACAAGCATGGAACATGATACGTCTCCAACGTATCTATAATTTCTGATGTTCCATGCTTGTTTTATGACAATACTAACATGTTTTGTTCACACTTTATATCATTTTTATGCATTTTCCGGAACTAACCTATTGACGAGATGCCGAAAGGCCAGTTGCTGTTTTCTACTGTTTTTGGTTTCGGAAATCCTAGTAAGGAAATATTTTCGGAATCGGACGAAATCAACTCCGGAGATCTTATAATTTCAGGAAGCTTCCGGAGCACCGAAGAAAAGTCAGAGGGGTGCTGTGCAAGCCCCACCCCACAGGGCGCCGCGGCCCAAGGGGGCCCTATCATGTGGGCACCCCGTGGCCCCTCCGACCCCGACTCCCGCCTCTATATTCGTCCCTGACCTAAAAACATCGACCAGTTCGACAAAACCAGAGAAAACCATCCAGAGCCGCCGCCATCGCGAAACTCCACCCGGGGACAGAAGTCTCTGCTCCGGCACCGCCGGACGGGGAATTGCCCCCGGGAGTCATCTCCATCCGTCGTCTCCACCGCCATCTTCACCGCCATCGCTGTTCCATGATGAGGAGGGAGTAATTCACCCCTGGCGCTGAGCTCTATCGTAGCTATGTGGTTCATCTCTCTTTGTGATCAAGTTGAATACTATCTATGTGCTACTCTAGTGATGTTATTAAAGTAGTCTATTCCTCCCGCACGGTGTAATGGTGATGACAGTGTGTGCCTCGTGTTAGTACTTGGTTTATGCTATGATTGTGATCTCTTGTAGATTATGAAGTTAACTATCGCTATGATAAGTATTGATGTGATCTATGCCCTTCATAGTGTGATGGCGATAGTGTGCATGCTATGTTAGTTCCTGGTTTATTTTGATCTATCTTGCACCCTAAGGTTATTTAAATATGAACATTGAATATTGTGGAGTTTGTTAACTCCGGCATTGTGGCGTGTAATCCTACACAATGGTGTTCATCATCCAACAAGAGGGTGTAGAGTAGTCCTATTATGTGATCATTGTTGAGAGTGTCCACTAGTGAAAGCAGGATCCCCTGGGCCTTGCTTCCAAGCATCGAATCTCCGTTTGTTTACTGTTTTGTTGAATGTTTACTCGCTGCCATATTTTATTCAGATTGCTATTACCACTCACACTCATCCATATTACTTGTATCTCACTATCTCTTCGCTCGAACTAGTGCACCTATTGTATTAGGTGTGTTGGGGACACAAGAGACTTCTGCTTTGTGGTCTTTGTGGTTGCTTGAGAGGGATATCTTTGACCTCTTCCTCCTCGAGGAGCCCGATAAACCTTGGGTGATCCACTTAAGGGAAACTTGTCGCTGTTCTACAAACCTATGCTCTTGGAGGCCCAACACCGTCTACAAGAATAGAAGCTCCCGTAGACATCAAGCACTTTTCTCGGCGCCGTTGCCGGGGAGTGAAAGGTAAAAGGCACTCATACTCCGTTCCAGGTAACAGTATTTTTCCGGCGCCATTGTGTGTGTGCTCGAAGCTATTTCCTTTAGATCCTGCAATTGCATCTTTTGTTTCTTGTTTACACTAGTTAGGCATAATGGACAACAATGAGCTTCTTATTTTATTTCCTAAGTTAAGACATGAATTGTGTGATGCGAAAATTAAAGAACCTATGGAGCCTCAATTGCATGCTAGTAGCAATTTTATTAGTATGAACGCAATCACTGCTAATGCTATGAATAAGTCTAAGCTTGGGGAAGCTAGTTTTTGTGATCTTTTTAGTTTCCCATCTTTTGGGGAGAAAATTTGTTCTGATAATGCTTTATCTCCCATATGCGATAACTCTAATGATGCTTGTGATATTTTAAATCCACCTATGAAACTGCTTTCAAGATACCCATGAAAATTATTGAACGTGTTATTGATAACCGCTATAAAGGGGATGGAACTGTCCATCCTAGAGATCATTTACTATTTTTGCATGAATTATGCGGGTTATTCAAGTGCAAGTATCTCTATGGATGAAGTGAGAAGAAGCTATTCTCTGTTTCGCTGTCTGGTAAAGCGGCGCATTGGTATAAATTGTTGAAGAATAGTCATTCTCTTGGTTGGGAGGAAATTGTACCTCTCTTTTATTCTAAATTTTATCCTCCTCATGAAGTGCATATTGATAGGAATTACATTTATAACTTTTATCCTCGTGATGGAGAGAGTATTTCTCAAGCATGGGGGAGATTGAAGTCACTAATGCTCAAATGTCCCATTCATGAGCTCCCGTAATGTTATTGTTAACAATTTTTATGCAAGGCTTTCAGGACAACACAAGGACTATCTGGATGCCTGTTCGGAGGGATCTTTCACAAGCAAGGAGGTTGAAGCTAGGTGGGATCTTCTTGATCGGATTGAGGACAACGCTGAAGGATGGGAGAACAACAAAGGTGAAGAGTCAGGTATAAATTATGATTATGAATGCATTGAAGCTTTTATGGATACTGATAAATTTCGAGATATGAGTGCTACTTATGGTCTTGACTCTCAAGTTGCTGCAAATCTTTATAAAGCCTTTGCTTCTCATTTTAATTGCCTAATTTTGATAAGTATCATGAACCTTTTAAAGAGGCTTGCATGAAGGATGAAATTGTTGTTAATGATTGCAAAAAGCATGCTCAAACTCCTAAGAATGCTATTTCCTATAAGCATGTTAATTTTTGTGGAATACATAGACCTTGTGGAATTAATCAAATCAAAGGTGAATACTGTATCCACCATGCTAATGAAAAAACTAGAAAGTGGCTTAGGGCTCTAGATGATCTTGGTAAAAAAGTTTGTGCCCTCTATCCTTTTATTTGTGAAGTTTGCCATGAAGTGGGTCATTTTAATTTTCAATGCTCCTCCAATGATAATTTGAACCCAATGAGTGCTGCAAATTTGTATTGTGATGATGAAATTACTCCTAATCAGCATGATGAACTTACTTTATTTTTGGGGTGTGAAGAACTGTCGAGAAAAATCTCTTTGTTACATATGAGTGATCTTGATATTGATGATGTCCTGCATGGTTGTTTTTCTTATTGCATTGATAATAGCCATACAAATACTTACATACAAAATATTTTGGAACATGACACCTTGCCAAAATATGATAGGATCGCTGTGTGTTTTCAACTAATTAATTAAAAGGAGGGATCCTCCCAAGTTTCTTCTATTGTTTCGAAAGTAAATCAGGTTATGACAAGCCACCCTTCAAGCCTTTTCCTCCAGAAGGGAACGAGGAGAAGGAAGAGAAGAAGAAGAAGAAGAAGAAGAAGAAGAAGAAGAAGGGAAGAAGAAGAAGAAGAAGAAGAAGGAGAATAAAAAAGAAAGAGGTAACGGCGTATCCCCGCGTGAATGAGATAACGCTAGGTAACCATAAGTATGTTGCTCCTAATGATTATTGTGATAATGAATCTGAATACGATGATCTTTCTATGCCCTTTACATACATTAGCGATCATGATTTGAATGAGTACTTTTGATATTACAAATCTCTGGGAAACTAATTCTGAAAATAATAATTGCCATAGTGTCAGTGCTATCCATGCTTCCTCCCATAATGATATAGAAAGCTCTAAGCTTGGGGAAGAGGTGTTTGAAAATCCTTTTGCTACTGATCATTATGTGTTTGATACATCTCCTTCTAATAACAATGATGGTATGGACACAGATAAACCAACTGTGAAAGATAACTATTCTATTTCTTATGATGACACTGTGCCTCCGACCTTTGATGATTATTATAAAGAATGCTATGATATAGGTTATAACTATCCTTATGAAACTTGTCATAGTCATGATTGGATTACCAAAAACAATTCCTTAGTATGCAACTTGTTTACCATGTTCAAATTCTTGATAATAATCTTGCTCCAATTACTATTAATGAGAATAACTCTTCTTATGCCAAATTTAATGATACTTCTATGCATATGAACCATGATAAGAATGTTTTAAGTGATGGGTATATTGTGGATTTCATCAATGATGCTACTGAAAGTTATTATGAGAGAGAAATATGGTTGTATGCATCTTAATAATATTAAGTTTCCCCTCTTTATGTATAATCTTGAAGTTACTCGTGTTTTATCCTCTTATGCTTGTCACTTTGTTCTTCATGAATTCATTTGTGTACAAGATTCCTCTTCATAGGAAGCATGTTAGACTTAAATTTGTTTTGAATTTGCCTCTTGAAGCTCTCTTTTGCTTCGAATACTATTTCCTGCGAGTGGATCATTAAAACTGCTGAGCCCATCTTAATGGCTATAAAGAAAGAACTTCTTGGGAGATAACCCATGTGTTATTTTGCTACAGTACTTTGTTTTATATTTGTTTCTTGGAAGTTGTTTACTACTGTAGCAACCTCTCCTTATCTTAGTTTCATGTTTTGTTGTGCCAAGTGAAGCCTCTAATCGAAGGTTGATACTAGATTTGGATTTCTGCGCAGAAACAGATTTCTATCTGTCACGAATCTGGGCTGTTTTCTCGGTAACTCAGAAAAATATGCCAATTTACGTGCGTGTTCCTCAGATATGTACGCAACTTTCATTAGTTTTGAGTTTTCTGATTTGAGCAACAAGTATTTATTAAAATTCGTCTTTACGGACTGTTCTGTTTTGACAGATTCTGCCTTTTATTTAGCATTGCTTCTTTCGCTGTGTTGGGTGGATTTCTTTGTTCCATTACCTTCCAGTAGCTTTGAGCAATGTCCAGAAGTGTTAAGAATGATTGTGTCACCTCTGAACATGTGAGTTTTTGTTTATGTACTAACCCCTCTAATGAAGTTTATGAGAAGTTTGGTGTGAAGGAAGTTTTCAAGGGTCAAGAGAGGAGGATGATATACTATGATCAAGAAGAGTGAAAAGTCTAAGCTTGGGGATGCCCCAGTGGTTCATCCCTGCATATTTCAAGAAGACTCAAGCATCTAAGCTTGGGGATGCCCAAGGCATCCCCTTCTTCATCGACAAATTATCAGGTTCCTTCTCTTGAAACTATATTTTATTCGGTCACATCTTATGTACTTTACTTGGAGCGTCTCGTGTGCTTTTGTTTTTGTTTTTGTTTGAATAAATGCTTGTGTGGGGGAGAGAGACATGCTCCGCTGGTTCATATGAACACATGTGTTTTAGCTTTTAATTTTCATGGCGACGGTTGAATTGCTTCGTTAATTGTTATATGGTTGAAAAGGGAATGCTACATGTAGTAATTGGTATGATGTCTTGAATAACTTGATACTTGGCAATTGTTGTGCTCTTGTTTAAGCTCTTGCATCATATACTTTGCACCTATTAGTGAAGAAATACATAGAGCTTGTTAAAATTTGGTTTGCATGAGTGGTTTCTCTAGAGTCTAGATATTTTCTAGTGAGGTGTTTGAACAACAAGAAGACGATGTATAGTTTTATAATGCTTGTAATATGTCTTTTATGTGAGTTTTGCTGTACTAGTTCATACTTGTGTTTGTTTCAAACAACCTTGCTAGCCTAAACCTTGTATCGAGAGGGAATACTTCTCATGCATCCAAAATACTTTAGCCAAACACTATGCCATTTGTGTCCACCATACTCTACTACATGGTATTTTCCGCCATTCCAAAGTAAATTGCTTGAGTGCTACCTTTAAATTTCCATTCTTCACCTTTACAATATATAGCTCATGGGACAAATAGCCTAAAAACTATTGTGGTGAAGAATATGTACTTATGTGTCTTATTTCTTAGTAAGTTGCTTGTTGAGCGGTAACCATGTTTTCTGGGGACGCCATAAACTCTTTTACCTTCGTTGAATATCATGTGAGTTGCTATGCATGTTCGTCTTGTCTGAAGTAAGGGCGGTTTTCACAATCAAATGGTTTGAGTATGCATACTGTTAGAGAAGAACATTGGGCCGCTAACTAAAGCCATGATTCATGGTGGAAGTTTCAGTTGGGACACTAATCCTCAATCTCTTATGAGAATATTAACTGTTGTTGAATGCTTATGCATTAAAGAGGAGTCCATTATCTGTTGTCTATGTTGTCGGTATGGATGTCTGAGTTGAGAATAATCAAAAGCGAGAAATCCAATGCGAGCTTTCTCCTTAGACCTTTGTACAGGCGGCATAGAGGTACCCCTTTGTGACACTTGGTTGAAACATATCCTATGCAATGATAATCAGTGTTAACCCAAGCCAATTAGGACAAGGTGCGAGCACTATTAGTATAATATGCATGAGGCTTGCAACTTATAAGATGTCTTATACATAACTCATATGCTTTATTACTACCGTTGACAAATTGTTTCTTGTTTTCAAAACCAAAGCTCTAGCACAAATATAGCAATCGATGCTTTCCTCTCTGAAGGACCTTTCTTTTACTTTTATGTTGAGTCAGTTCACCTATCTCTCTCCACCTCAAGAAGCAAACACTTGTGTGAACTGTGCATTGATTCCTACATATTTGCATATTGCACTTGTTATATTGCTTTGCATTGACAACTATACATGAGATATACATGTACAAGTTGAAAGCAACCGCTGAAACTTAATCTTCCATTGTGTTGTTTCAATGTCTTTACTTTGAATTTATTGCTTTATGAGTTAACTCTTATGCAAGACTTATTGATGCTTGTCTTGAAAGTACTATTCATGAAAAGTCTTTGCTATATGATTCAATTGTTTACTCATTGCATTTACATTGCTTCGAATCGTTGCATTCATCTCATATGCTTTACGTAGTATGATTAAGATTATGTTGGTAGCATGTCACTTCAGAAATTATATTTTATCGTTTACCTACTCGGACGAGTAGGAACTAAGCAGGGATGCTGATACGTCTGTATCTATAATTTCTGATGTTCCATGCTTGTTTTATGACAATACCAACATGTTTTGTTCACACTTTATATCGTTTATGCATTTTCCGGAACTAACCTATTGACGAGATGCGAAAGCCGGTTGTTATTCTGTTGTTTTGGTTTAGAAATCCTAGTAAGGAAATATTTCTAATCTGGAAAGAAATCAACTCCGGAGATCTTATAATTTCAGGGCTTCCAGAGCACCGGGAGAAAAGTCAGAGGGGTGCCGGGGGCCCCACCCCACAGGGCGGCGCGGCCCAAGGGGGGCGCCTCATCTGGGCACCCCGTGGGCCCTCCGACTCCGACTCTCTGCTCTATATTCGTCCCGACCTAAAAACATCGACCGATTCGCGAAACCGAAAACCATCCGGAGCCGCCGCCATGTGAAACTCCAATTGGGGACAAGTCTGCTCCGGCACCTGTCGGGACGGGGAATTGCCCCGAGTCATCTCCACGCCGTCTCCACCGCCATCTTCACCGCCATCGCTGCTCCATGATGAGGAGGAGTAATTCACCCCCGGGCTGAGGGCTCCATAGCTATGTGGTTCATCTCTCTCTCTTTGTGATCAAGTTGAATACTATCTATGTGCTACTCTAGTGATGTTATTAAAGTAGTCTATTCCTCACGGTGTAATGGTGACAGAAATTGTGCTAGTACTTGGTTTATGCTATGATTGTGATCTCTTGTAGATTATGAAGTTAACTATTGCTATGATAAGTATTGATGTTATCTATGCCTCCTTCAAGTGTGATGACAGGCGTGTGCATGCTATGTTGTTCTCGGTAGTTTCGTTGATCTATCTTGCACTCTAAGGTTATTTAAATATGAACATTGAATATTGTGGAGCTTGTTAACTTCGGCATTGAGGGTTCGTGTAATCCCACACAATGGTGTTCATCACCCAACAAGAGGTGTAGAGTAGTCCTATTATGTGATCATTGTTGAGGTGTACACTAGTGAAAGCAGGATCCCGGGCCTTGCTTCCAAGCATCGAATCTCCGTTTGTTTACTGTTTTGTTGAATGTTTACTCGCTGCCATATTTATTCAGATTGCTATTACCACTCACACTCATCCATATTACTTGTATCTCACTATCTCTTCGCCGAACTAGTGCACCTATTGTATTAGGTGTGTTGGACACAAGAGACTTCTTGCTTTGTGACGCAGGGTTGCTTGAGAGGGATATCTTTGACCTCTTCCTCCCCGAGTTCGATAAACCTTGGGTGATCCATAAGGGAAACTTGTTGTCGTTCTACAAACCTCTGCGCTCTGGAGGCCCAACACTGTCTACAAGAATAGAAGCTCCAGACAGACATGGAACATCGAATTATGGATACGTTGAGACGACGTTGATCCCAAGCTTAGTTCCTACTCGTCTCTAGGTAAACGATAAAAAGAATAATTTCTGTAGTGACATGCTACTTACATAACCTTGATCATACTATTATAAAGCATATGAGATGAATGAAGTGACCCAAGGCAATGATCTATAGTTGCAACAAATAGATAAATATATAGCAAAACTTTTCATGAATAGTACTTTCAAGACAAGCATCAAAAGTCTTGCATAAGAGTTAACTCATAAAGCAATAAATTCAAAGTAAAGGCATTGAAGCAACACAAAGGAAGATTAAGTTTCAGCAGTTGTTTTCAACCAACATGTATATCTCATGGATAATTGTCAACACAAAGTAATATGATGAATGCAAATAAGCAAGTATGTAAGAATCAATGCACGTTCACACAAGTGTTGCTTCTAAGATGGAAGGAAGTAGGTAAACTGACTCAACATAAAGTAAAAGAAAGGCCCTTCAGAGGAAGCATTAAATCATGTGCTAGAGCTTTTAAGTTTTGAAATCATATAGAGAGCAAAAGTAAAATTTTGAGAGGTGTTTGTTGTTGTCAACGAATGGTAGTGGGTACCCAACTACCTCACAACCAGACTTTCAAGAGCGGCTATGAGGATTTATTTCTACCAAGAAGGTAGATCATCCCTCTCTCTTTTTGTTTACATAATTTAGTAGTTTTATTATGGGTGACACTCCCCCAACCTTTGCTTACACAAGCCATGGCTAACTGAATCCTCGGTGCCTTCCATCAATCTCATACCATGGAGGAGTGTCTATTTGCAAAATTAAGTTGCTTCTTGATGAATCAAAGCAAAACATGTGAAGAGAATTATTAATGAAGTTTGATTAATCGGGGCTGGGAACCCCGTTGCCACTCTTTTTGCAAAATTATTGGAAAGCGGATGTGCCACTAGTCCATTTGAAAGTATGTCAAGAGTAAATGACAAGGTTGAAAGATAAACACCACATACTTCCTCATGAGCTATAAAACATTGACACAAATTGAGAAGCATTTTGAAGGTTTAAAGGTAGCACATGAAGTATTTACTTGGAATGGCAGAAATACCACATAGTAGGTAGGTATGGTGGACACATGGCATAGGTTTTGGCTCAAGGTTTTGGATGCACGAGAAGCATTTCTCAGTACAAGGCTTTGGGTAGCAAGGTTGTTTGAAGCAAACACAAGTATGAACCGGTATAGCAAAACTTACATAAGAACATATTGCAAGCATTATAAAACTCTACTTGTCTTCCTTGTTGCTCAAGCACTTTTACAGAAAATATCTAGACCTTAAGAGAGACCAATCATGCAAACCAATTTCAACAAGCTCTACAGTTCTCCACTAATAGGTTCAAACTACATGATGCAAGAGATTAATCATGATCTACTTGAGAGCTCAAAACAATTGCCAAGTATCAAATTATCCAAGACAATATGAGGCATTTTTTCCAACCAAATAACAATAAGTGCAATAGCTTCCAACTTTTGTCATTGAACATTAAAAGTAAGAGCAAAGAACACAAGTGTTCATATGAAAAAGCGGAGCGTGTCTCTCTCCCAAACAAGGATTGCTAGGATCCGAATTTATTCAAACAAAAATAAAAACACACAGACGCTCCAAGTAAAGAACATAAGATGTGACCGAATAAAACTATAGTTTCAATAGAAGAAACCTGATAAGTTGATGAAGAAGGATGCCTTGGGCATCCCCAAGCTAAACGCTTGAGTCTTCTTGAAATATGCAGGGATGAACCACGGGGCATCCCCAAGCTTAAACTTTCACTCTTCTTGATCATATATCATCCTCCTCTCTTGACCCTTGAAAACTTCCTCCACACCAAACTCAAACAAACTCATTAGAGGGTTAGTGCATAATCAAAA
This sequence comes from Lolium multiflorum, assembly GCA_030979885.1. NCBI lineage: Eukaryota > Viridiplantae > Streptophyta > Magnoliopsida > Poales > Poaceae > Lolium > Lolium multiflorum. The sequence continues at coordinate 221,199 of JAUUTY010000643.1, read as the reverse complement.
TTCACATGTTCAGAGGTGACACAATCATTCTTAACACTTCTGGACATTGCACAAAGCTACTGGAAGTTAATGGAACAAAGAAATCCATCCAACACAGCAAAAGAGGCAATGTGAAATAAAAGGCAGAATCTGTCAAAACAGAACAGTCCATAAAGATGAATTTTTTAGAGGCACCAGACTTGCTCAAATCAGAAAACTCAAAACTAATGAAAGTTGCGTACATATCTGAGGAACATGCACGTAAATTGGCAGATTTTTCTGAGTTACCTACAGAGAATCTGACCCAAATTCGTGACAGATAGAAATCTGTTTCTGCGCAGAAATCCAAATCTAGTATCAACCTTCTATTAGAGACTTCACTTGGCACAACATTGCAATAAAATAAAGATAAGAAGAGGTTGCTACAGTAGTAAAAACTTCCAAGACACAACAAAATAGTAGCAAAATAAACACATGGGTTATCTCCCCAAGAAGTGCTTTCTTTATAGCCATTAAGATGGGCTCAGCAATTTTAATGATGCACTCGCAAGAAATAAGAGTTGAAGCAAAAGAGAGCATCAAAAAGCAAATTCAAAACACATTTAAGTCTAACCCACTTCCTATGCATAGGAATCTTGTACACGAATAAATTCATGAAGAACAAAGTGACAAGCATAAGAAGATAAAACAAGAGTAACTTCAAAACTTTCAACATATAGAGAGGTGTTTTAGTACCATGCAAATTTCTACAACCATATTTTCCTCTCTCATAATAATTTTCAGTAGCATCATAAATAAACTCAACAATATAACTATCACATGCAGCATGCTTTTCATGATCCACAAACATATAATTTTTATCAAGTAACATAGGACCATCATCTAGAGATTTATCATAAACATTTCCTAAGCAAAATTCTCTTTAGTACCATGCATTTCCACATCCAAGTACAAACAAAGCATTATCATAAGATTTATCAGTAGCATGGATTATCATAGATACAGTAGCATAATTATTCTCACAAGTTTTACTCATAGGTAATATTTCAAGAGAATCCACAGGAACATAACATTCAACCTCCTTTGGTAAGCATGGAGGACAATCAAATAGTGTAAGAGATAAAGATTTACTCTCATCAAGGTTGGCATGGGTAGCTAATCCATTCTTCCTCCTTTTGTTCATCACTCTCCTTCTTTTTCATCCAATGAGCTTTCAAATTCATCAATTTCTCCTCTTTTTCATCCAATGAGCTTTCAGGTTCATCAACTTCTTCTTCCACAAGTTCCCGCAAATTGTGAGTGCATTCTTGTGCATTAATGAGTCTCTTTATAATCAATAATATAAGGATTATAACTTTCTATGCAAAAATTAAGGATAGAAGAGACATAATCTTTAAGGTCCTTACAAATAACACAAGTTTCATAATTTTTAGCAATGAAGGATTCGATCTCAGAAGCTCCCATAAACAAAACAAATTGGTCTACCTCTTCGAACCCAAGATGAATATAGTTATTCCAATTGTAGTTCTTAATTAAAACTTCTTCACTAAAGCCACATTGAAATTTCAGATGTTTAGTATCCTCTTTAGAGCAACAATTTATATCATGGCGTTTAAGCAAGATTTTAGCAATTGTATTCAATTTTTCTATCACAACACTCATCTTTTCCCGCTCTTGATTCTCTATAATTATTATATAATTCTATAAGCTCCAAATAGGTTGTAGGTTCTCCCATAATAGCAGTTTTTAATTTTTCGGTTTTTCAAATTTTTATGGATTTTTGGGTATATAGGGGAAATAAAAAAAGACAAAAATAAACTAGACAAAAGAACTAAGCAAAATAAACTAGACAGAAATAAACTAAGCACAAATAAACTAGGAAAAAGTAAACTAAGCAAAACAAAATAAAATAAAACAAAACAGAGAGAGAGGTAGAGGTAGAGTGTACTCCCTGTGTCCTTAGGAGTAGAGCTATGCCTCCCGGGCAACGGCGCCAGGAAATAGTCTTGATAACCCACAAGTATAGGGGATCGCAGTCGAGGGAAGTAAAACCAAATTATTGATTGGATACAAGGGGAGGTAAAGAATACTTATAAGCCTTAACAATCGAGTTGTCTCCTGCTCTATCGTGTTATCACCCAGACTTGACCGATCGCAGGTGGGCCGCGATCAAGATTGGGCTTGAAGAATATACATGGAAGGAATACATGAATCGGCCTTATATGCAAAGTTTGGGCTAGGTCGCCCGTGTACGAATATCGAGCCTCCGTTAGAAGCTAAATCTGCGCCGCTTGCCCACGTTAGAAAGTCTACGGACTATAAATATGTATCTAGGGTTTATGAAATAAACAACAATCACGCTCACCACAAACCAATCTAGGCGCATCGCCAACTCCCTTGTCTCGAGGGTTTCTTCCGGCAACATGTGCCTAGATCGCATCTTGCGATCTAGGCAAGACATGTTTATTCGCTGTTCATGCGTTGCTCGTACTGAAGCCTTTTGATGGCGAGCAACGTAGTTATCTTAGACGTGTTAGGGTTAGCATTGTTCATCGGGATCATATGCTGTCGTCGTGCAACCCCTAGACGTCGCCCTTACACCTATCTTAGGTGTAGGGCGGCACCCCGCTTGATCATTATTTAGTAGATCCGATCCCTTATGATTGCTCCTTGTTCTCCAAGGATTAGTTTATCTGCATAGTTAGCCTTACAAACGGGTTGGAAGGAACCCAAGTAGGATGTAGCCCTAGACAAGGATGTTCCGGGGATCAACCTCAGTGCTGGTTTTTAGGCCTTGTCTAGGGTCGGTTTATGATCACCGTGGGTGGCCGCCATGCTCAATCACGAGTAGGATGTTCCGATTATGTGGTGAAAGCCCTAAATCGTAGTAGTTTTCTTTAGCTTTGTGTTAACAAGCAGGACCACCATATGTTCGTACACCGTACGGATCATGGGTGGATTGGCTCTTGAGCCGATCACAGGACAACCTCAGAGCCGATCGAGGCTCGTATTTAATGTTTACGTGTATGCGCTGGGGAAACTAAGCGAGGCACATTCATCACCTTTCCTGACCAGGTATAGGTCAGGTGGCACGCCTTGAACCAGCATCGGACGGCGGCGTCTTTGCGGGTCGTCGCCGAGGGACCAGGCCGCCCGCAGTCCCGGGAGCCTCCCACTCTCCGTGTTGCCCGTCGCCTACCGGGCCGGGTTTCGACCGCAACACATTCTGGCATGCCCGGTGGGACCATCTTCGACATCAACCGCATCGCCATCTACATCTGAGATGGCGAAGGCACCCCACGTACGAGGATCTGACCGAGGAACTCAAGAAGAAGTATGACGAGGTCAAAGCACTCCTCGAAGCCGACCTCATCGGCTCTTTTCACAGAACCCGCTCACATGGCATCAGGTGGAAAGGGTTCGCGCCTGAAGGCGCACTCGATGGAGTGGACCTGTCCGCCCGTCAGAAGACGCACCGTCCGGAGATTAACTTCATGGTAGCTCACTCGCTGCACCGCCACTGAGAGCTGGTGAACACTTTGGAGCGTGTCGCTCGCGTGATCCAGAAATCATGAGCATCGTACTCTCCGTCAGACCAGCTCCGGGACTTACCAAGGAGAAATGCCACTCCAGTCCTCGTCCACCGCTGCCATTCGCGTTGGCAGCACCCGAAGTGCCGAATTCACCGGCATACGTCATCTACAAGATCGGTGGTGACCCTAGTGACTACCAGTTCTTGCATGAGGCGCCCTAAGGAGATCCTCACGGATACACGTGCACATACGTGCCGATGCAGAATCGGGCACTCACAAACCAAATCACAAAGGGGACTTCTGGAAAAACAGGAGGAACTTCGGGAACAGATCTTGAGAAGCAGACGTGGCTAGCTAAGTATGCCACTCCGGCGAATCTTCAGAGTTCGACTCCTGCAGCCAGCACCGCGGATCAGATCAGTACCATCCTGAGAGACCAGTTCGGCATGGTGCCGAAAGGAGGACAATCGGCTATTCCAAGCCGTACCCCAACGCGTACGAGTTGATCCCGCTACCACCCAAATATCGGCTCCCTGATTTCTCCAAGTTTAATGGATCAGATGGTTCCAGCTCCATCGAGCATGTGAGCCGATATTTGGCATAGCTGGGCACGATCTCAGCATCAGATGAGCTGCGTGTGAGGTTCTTCGCACATCCCTCACAGATCGGCTTTCGGTGGTACACATCGCTGCCACCGACTCAATCCCACTTGAAGAAGAAGAGCAGCCCACATGATCACTCGAGGCTTCCGAGGCTGGCATAGCCGATTTAGCACAAGTACGTCGAAGCGCGGAGAAACAGTGTCGAATACGTCCACGCTTCAGACCGTTAGGAACCGATGCTATTCGGCTCGTGTGACTGAAAAAGAAAGCATCGAGTTGGCGGTGGTGGGTCTCGCATCACCGATCAAGGACGTGGCCTCCCGCGTACTACCCTTCACCGGGCGCACATGGTGCGTGTTGTCGCATATGAACAGCGCCACCCGTATGTATACCAGGATAAATTCAAGCGTGGTGGTCCTGGTTGAGGCAGATGAAGACGAAGGCTCTGCGGGAGATCAAGAGGTAGCACTGAATGGACTCCTGGGCAAGCCCGTGTCCCGCAAGTGGGTTAAGCCACAAGGTCCTCCCAGAGGGTTTGACTTCGACGTTACCAAAGCTGAGCAGATTTTCGACCTCTTACTCAAGGAGAAGCAGCCAAAGGTACCCGAAGGCCACAAGATCCCCACGGCGCAGAGCTGAATGGAAAGCCATACCGCAAGTGGCATAACACGTTCACCCATGCCACCAACGATTGCAGGGTGTGGCGGCAGCAAGTCCAAATGGCGATGGAACAAGGGCGTCTAATTTTCAGCCAGTACGCCATGAAAGTCGACACACACCCTTTCCCCGCCGTTAACATGGTGGAGTGCACTTACCCTAGAGGGTGCCAGCCAGGATTCTCGTTCAAAATCAACATGGTAGGACCTGGACGCCACTCTGGTAAGGACGGAGACGAGGGCAGCTGCTCTCGTAGCAAGGACACAGAAGCTGTTTCACGGATCGGATCCGTCACGATGGCAGCGCTACATCACGCAGGGAGAAGTGAGGAATGTGGAGATACCAGCGACTCTCTCTGATCACCTCCTCAACAAGTATGTGAGTCAATATGACCAACGCCGACGACCCGACGATGATAGTGAAAGAGATCGTCTGGCTGGGGACGCCAGGAGACATCGTCGGCATGATCGCGACGAGGAGAGATATGAGCGCCATGCCAAGGAAAAGTCAAGAGAGCAAGACGACGAGGATAGGCACTGGGATCGTCCCTTCTTCGCACCGCTGGGATTCAGGAATGAGCCGATTGCCTACAATCGGCAAATGCCAGAATGTAGACAAGAGAAGGATGCAGCTAACGTGTCCGTGTTCAAACGTCTAGGGCCTCTCCCACCTCAAAAGCACCCGAGTCCTCTCGGGTGGAAGACCTCGAGGAATTGGAAGACGATGAAGAAGAAGATAAGTACCACCGGCCAAGGTGGTGCCCCGATGGACTCAGCCCGTTTCCAAAAGCGTAGGGTTCAGCGACTACGTGTTTGGAGGAAGCCGAAAGGTTATACCCGCACACGTTGAGGAAGGCGCGGCCTGATCCGCCGCTAAAATTCAGCGAACCTTGGACGAAGAAGGTCGGCCACAAAGGAAAGACTGGCGCCCCAGACAAAGGAAAGCTGATGATGAAACATCGGCTGGCACAAACATGGTGTTTATCCTTCCGACGGAGTTTAGTGCTCCAGGATTAGACGAAGCACATGTGGCACAACTTTACTGCGGCCCACGGCCGGTTATCTTTGAGAAGCCACGAGAAAGAAGCTACAGACATCTGAAGGCCCTGTACTTGCGAGGTTATATCGATGGGCAGCTCCGTCAACAAGATGCTGGTGGACACCGCAGCGGCATCAACATTATGCCATACTCAATGCTACGTCGGTTGGGACGCTCTAGCTCGGATCTGGTCAAGACCAACGTGACATTGAGCGATTTCAACGGCCAAGCGTTGACGCAGGTGTTCTGAACGTGGATCCGACCGTAGGAAGGAAAACCATCCCTACGACGTTCTTTTATTGTCGATAGCAAGAGCACCTATGCTGTCCTGCTAGGAAGAGATTGGATCCACGCTAATCGTTGCATTCCATCCACGATGCACCAATGCGTAATACAATGGGATGGAGATGAAGTAGAGGTCGTCCATGCATATGACTCAGCCGAGATTTCAACGGCTGGCATGAACGTTTGGGAGACAACAGGCCAAGAGCCACTCTCGTGCATCAATTTGGACGATGCGAGCGCATCGACGTCACGAAGGACGGGGTTAGGCTGGTCTTATCCACGGCCTGACCGTATAGCAAGAACAAACCTATGAACAAACGTGGCGAGGCCGATCCTTGATCGGCCCCAAAGATCTATGGGGGAACATTGCAAAACCTTCATTGAGCAATTCAATCACTGTGGAGGCCGATTCCAGTAATCGGCCAAAATTATCTTCACCACACGTATCGCCTGTTCAGCAATCTAATGGGCAGCGGTTTTACGTCGGTGATGAGCTGGAAGAAGTCAACATTGGTCCCAACGGAGCCGACGTCCAAATACAGCAGCCTTGGCTAACCAGCCGATATCCGCAGATACTCGGCAGATTCGGCTCGGGGGCACCTAATCGATGAACATGTGCGATAAATGTGCGTGAATATTGGGGGCCGATAGAAAATCGGCCAAAAAAAAATTTCTCACGATGTACAGCCGATGCACAGACATCGACTTTAGAACTAAGAAACAAAGCCGATGTACAGCCATCGACTCTAGTACAAATTACACAAGATCTACCAGCTGCGTGTTCAAGATGCGGATTTCGACCGAGTCGGTCTTCAGTTTAGCTTCGACGCCTTCTGCTTCCTTGAGGGAGTGAACAATGAGAGCTTCCTCGGCTGCAATGAGCCGATTTTGGTGCCCGAACCTTTTCTTCGAGGACTTCCAACCCCTTGCGCAAGGTCGCCAGTTCAGCAGTACTGTCAGAGGCGTCAGTTTCGGCATGCAAGGTAGTCTTTTGCTCATTAAGCCGTTGGTGTTTCGTCTACGATATCGGCTTTCAGCGGAAGAAAAGGTGATCGATGGTGGCAAGTTTGGCTGGCTCTGCGTGGTGGTTTTCTCAGAATTGTCTGAGTTCAAAGCCCCTTTGACTGAATTGTGTGTCCTCGCCGCTGTTCTCGCCTTGACTGAGGCTCGGGGGGCAGCTGGCCTGGTAGATGCTCTGTTTTAGAAGCCGATTGGGGTGTCATCGGCTGGTCCTTCGTCGCAACCTTCTTCAAAAATGGGAGTTCACGCGGAAGAGGATCACTGGAGCTGGTGGGAGGAATTTGAGGGCTCTCTTGAAGGCAAGGGTCGTCCACATTTATACACCAGATCTCGAAGTCGTCAGTCGAAGAGATGAAGGATGGATTGTGAGGGACCGATGCGTTACCATCGGCTCATTGAGCATTGTTTGACGTTGACTATCGGCAAAAAATTGATTGGGAACACTTCTTCATTAATAAAAGGGGGATTCTTACAATGAAGAGCCGATTGCTCAGGAACTACTAATCCTACACTACTAATCCTCGCTGGCCTCGCTGTCGGCATTGTAGCTGCCGCCGAGCTCCTCCCCCGCTCCGGCCCCAGCCCTTGGCGGCCTCCTCCTCGTCATCATCATCGTCTTCGTCCATCCGACCAGGCCCGCGCGGAGGCGCTCGCCGGCGGTTCTGTCGGAGGAAGTGTCGCTTCTTCCTCCTCTTCGTTGGAGGAGGCGTCGTCCTCCTCGTCTTCTTCTTCTTCTTCCTCTTCGTTAGGAGGGTTGAAGTTACCCCAGGAGAGGAGGTCGTCTTCACTCTCCGCTGCCAGTTCCCCGTCAATGAGGAACCGGAGGTCGTCTTCCCCGTCGGTCAGGGGCATATCGCCATCTGACAGACGAGGGCCTCGGGTGGGCCATCTGGCACATAGTCGAAGTCCCACTCTGGCTCACTCGAGGAAGAAGATTGGGAGGAAAGGGCTGACGAAGCAGAGGAGGAAGAAGAGTCCATGGTGGAGGAGGGTTTTTTGGTGCCGATGGTCAGAAACAGGGCAAGAGGATGAAGAGGCGAACTGTTCGGCGCGGTTAAATAAAGGGGATATAGTGGAGGTTTAATGCCGCAGCACTGGGAAGTGGTGCCAAAAAAGCAAATCGTGTGGAAGCTGAGAAGGCAAGGCGTCATGATGAAGAAGATGCAACGTTCTGCTCTGCTACGACATGACCCGACGAAGAAAGAGAGAGTGATTTTGGAATTATCAATTCCAAAACCAGGGGGGAATGTGTTATCACCAGAATTTGACCGGATCAGAGGTGGGCCGCGATCAAGATTGGGCTTGAAGAATATACATGGAAGGAATACATGAATCGACCTTATATGCAAAGTTTGGGCTAGTTCGCCCGTGTATCTGTAATATAGTAGGATACGTATCGATTAGATAGAGTTTGGCCCGTGCCCGGTTGGGATTATTCCCACGTTAGAAAGTCTACGGACTATAAATATGTATCTAGGTTTATGAAATAAACAACAATCACGTTCACCACAAACCAATCTAGGCGCATCGCCAACTCCCTTGTCTCGAGGGTTTCTTCCCGGTAAGTATGCTGCTCAGATCGCATCTTGCGATCTAGGCAGTATACGTTTATTCGCTGTTCATGCGTTGCTCGATCGAACCCTTTTTGATGGTGAGCAATGTAGTTATCTTAGACGTGTTAGGGTTAGCATTGTTCATCGTATCATATGCTGTGTCGTGCAACCCTTAGACGTCTAGCCGCCCTTACGCCTATCTTAGGTGTAGGGCGGCACCCCGCTGATCATTATTTAGTAGATCCGATCCGTTATGATTGCTCCTTGTTCTCCAAGGATTAGTTTAATATCTGCATAGTTAGGCCTTACAAACGGGTTGGAAGGATCCAATGGCGTAGGGTGTAGTTTGCTAGCCCTAGACAGATGTTCCGGGATCAACCTCATGTTGGTTTTTAGGCCTTGTCTAGGGTCGGTTTACGATCACCGTGCGTGGCCGCGAGGCTCAATCACGAGTAGGATGTTCCGATTATGTGGTGAAAGCCCTAAATCGTAGTAGGTCGTTTAGCTTTGTGTTGATCAAGCAGACCACCATATGTTCGTACACCCGTACGGATCATGGGCTCTTGAGCCGATTCACAGATAACCCGAGAGCCGACGAGGCTCATTTAATGTTTACGTGTATGCGATGCAGAAACAGCGAGGCACATCCATCACCTTCCGACCAGGTATAGGTCAGGCATGCCCTGCACCAGCATCGACGTGTTTGCCGAGTCTTTGCGGTCCGTCGCTCGAGGGACCAGGCCACTCGCAGTCCTGGAGCCTCCCCTCACTGTTGCCCGTCGCGCTCGCCGGTGGGTTATCATTTGACCGGATCGAGGTGGGCCGCGATTGAAGATGGGCTTGAAGGATATACATGGAAGAAATACATGAATCGGCCTTATATACAAAGTTTGGGCTAGTTTGCCCGTGTATCTGTAATATAGTAGGATACGTGTCGGTTAGTTAGAGTTTGCCTCACGGTTGGGATTATTCCACGTTAGAAAGTCTACGACTATAAATATGTATCTAGGGTTTATGGAATAAACAACAATCACGTTCACCACAAACCAATCTAGGCGCATCGCCAACTCCCTTGTCTCGAGGGTTTCTTCCTGTAAACATGCTGCCTAGATCGCATCTTGCAATCTAGGCGTACATGTTTATTCGTCGTTCATGCGTTGCTCGCATCGGCTTTTTGATGGCGAGCAACGTAGTTATCTTAGACGTGTTAGGGTTAGCATTGTTCATCGTATCATATGATGTCGTCGTGCAACCCCGAGTCCAGCCCTTACGCCTATCTTAGGTAAAGGGCGGCACCTCGCTTGATCATTATTTAGTAGATCCGATCCGTTATGATTTCTCCTTGTTCTCCAAGGATTAGTTTAATATCTGCATAGTTAGGCCTTACAAACGGGTTGAAGGATCCAAGCGCGTAGGTGTAGTTTACTAGCCCTAGACAGATGTTCCGGGATCAACTCGTGTTGGTTTTTAGGCCTTGTCTAGGGTCGGTTTACGATCACCGTGCGTGGCCGCCAGGCTCAATCACGAGTAGGATGTTCCGATTATGTGGTGAAAGCCCTAAATCGTAGTAGGTCGTTTTAGCTTTGTGTTGATCAAGCAGGACCACCATATGTTCGTACACCTCGTACGGATCATGATCGGCTCTTGAGCCGATTCACAGACAACCCGAGAGCCGATCGAGGCTCGTATTTAATGTTTACGTGGCGATGCAGAAACTAAGCGAGGCACATCCATCACCTTCCTGACTGTCAGGTGGCACGTCCTTGCACCAGCATCGGACGTGTTTGCCGAGTCTTTGCGGTCCGTCGCTCGGAGGGACCAGTGGCCGCCAGTTCCGGGAGCCTCCCGGCTGATCGTGTTGCCGGTGCTCGCCGGTGGGTTATCACCAGAATTTGACCGGATCAGAGGTGGGCCGCGATTGAAGATGGGCTTGAAGGATATACATGGAAGAAATACATGAATCGGCCTTATATACAAAGTTTGGGCTAGTTTGCCCGTGTATCTGTAATATAGTAGGATACGTGTCGGTTAGTTAGAGTTTGGCTCGTGCACGGTTGGGATTATTCCACGTTAGAAAGTCTACGGACTATAAATATGTATCTAGGGTTTATGGAATAAACAACAATCACGTTCACCACAAACCAATCTAGGCGCATCGCCAACTCCCTTGTCTCGAGGGTTTCTTCCGGGTACCATGCTGCCCAGATCGCATCTTGCGATCTAGGGTTGTTGTTATTCGTTGTTCATGCGTTGCTCGTATCGAAGCCTTTTTGATGGCGAGCAACGTAGTTATCTTAGACGTGTTAGGGTTAGCATTGTTCATCGTATCATATGATGTCGTCGTGCAACCTCAGACGTCTAGCCGCCTTACGCCTATCTTAGGTGTAAGGGCGGCACCCCGCTTGATCATTATTTAGTAGATCCGATCCGTTATGATTTCTCCTTGTTCTCCAAGGATTAGTTTAATATCCGCATAGTTAGGCCTTACAAACGGGTTGAAGGATCCAGGGGCGCGTAGGGTGTAGTTTGCTAGCCCTAGACAGATGTTCCGGGGATCAACCTCGTGTTGGTTTTAGGCCTTGTCTAGGGTCGGTTTACGATCACCGTGCGTGGCCGCCGGGCTCAATCACGAGTAGGATGTTCCGATTATGTGGTGAAAACCCTAAATCGTAGTAGGTCGTTTTAGCTTTGTGTTGATCAAGCAGGACCACCATATGTTCCATACCTCGTCGAATCTGGGTGGATCGTGGATCTTTCAGCCGATTCACAGGACAACCTGAGCCGATCGAGGCTCGTATTTAATGTTTACGTGTATGCGATGCAGGAAACTAAGATAGGCACATCCATCACCTTCCGACCATAGGTCAGGGGCACGCCTGCATCAGCATCGGACGTGCATGCCGAGCTTTGTGGGCCGTCGCCTGGAGGGACCAGGGCCAGCCGCATTCCGGAGCCTCCCGGCCCTCACCAGTGTTGCCCATCGCTGCCGCCGGGTTTCTGACCCAACACACCGCACCTGGAAAAGCACTAGTAACGGGGGTGATGTGAAAGTAGCAGTGATATGAGAGCAGTAAATTAACACATCGTAGTAGCAGTAATATGAGAGCAATGGCACCAAAATAGTTGATACTACTTCAATGACATGTAGAACAAGTATATGATGATGAAAGATGGACCGGGCTCCCGGCTATCTTCACTAGTGGTAACTCTCCAATAACAAGTGTTGGGTGAACAAATTACAGTTGGGCAATTGATAGGATTGAAATAGCATTAAGACAGAACATCAAGATTATTAATTATGTAGGCATGTTTTCCATATATAGTCATACGTGCTCGCAATGAGAAACTTGTACAACATCTTTTGTCCTACCAGCCGGTGGCAGCCGGCCTCTAGGGAATCTACTGGAAATTAAGGTACTCCTTTTAATTGAGTACCGAGCAAAGCATTAACACTCCGTGAAAACATGTGATCCTCATACCTAAGCCTTTCCCTCCATTTGTCCCAATTTCTGTCACTTTGGGGCCTTTGGTTCCGGACATAGACATGTGCATACAACTTGTAGATACAATCTAAGCAATAAGTATAAAGCTTAAATCTAAGATCATGCCACTCGGGCCCTAGTGACAAGCATTAAACACAACAAGATTGCAGCAACAATAACTTCACAAACTTATATAGATAGACTATTCATAATGTAACAATCCATCGGATCCCACAAACACAACACCGATTACATCAGATGAATCTCAATCATGTAAGGCAGCTCATGAGATCATTGTATTGAAGTACATGGGGAGAGAATACCAACTAGCTACAGCTAGAACCGTAGTCCATGGGGAACTACTCACGGAGCATGATGGAGGCGGTGGCGTTGATGGAGATGGCTTCCGGGGGCACTTCCCCGTCCAGGGTGCCGTAAGAGACTTATGTCCCCCGAATTGAGTTTCGCGGGCGGCGGCGCCCGGAGTCTTTCTCGAGTTTCGTCATTGGTACTGTGTTTTTAGGTCGAAAGGGCTTAAATAGGCGAAGAGGCGGCGCAGAGGGCGACAGGTGGCCCCACACCGCGCGGCAAGGGTGTAGCCCGCGCGGCCCACATGTGGTGGCCCCTGGCTCTCCTTCGACTCTCCTTCGGTGTTCTGATGCTTCCGGGAAAATAGGATGTTGGATCTTCGTTTCCGAATTCCGAGAACATTTCGAACAGCCTTTCTCGAACCAAAAACAAGCAGAAAACAGAAGGCACCGTGGCATCTTGTTAATAGGTTAGTTCCGGAAAATGCATAAAAACATTATAAAGTGCAAGCAAAACATGTAAGTATTGTCATAAAACAAGCATGGAACATCAGAAATTATGGATACGTTGGAGACGTATCACCTGTTACGTATTTTAAGTCCCTGAACGCGTTGATTAGCATTCCCTGCACAACAAAGTTCAGATTATAATTCCTTTTATGGTTTATTACTAGCAATGACAGTAAAATGCTGCTACTATTTAGTTCATGGCCAATTTAAGTAATTGAGCATGTTGGTTTGCATTATCTGCTCTATAGTTGTTGACATTATAATTACTATCTGGTTCAATCTTTGTTACAGAAGTAAGTGCCTTCTATTATGTAGTAGTTCATGTTAATTTGGAAGTAACTGAACATGTTGGTGTTCTTTTGTTGCACTGCAAATGATACAACTATTGTATCATTCTCGTTTGTCATAAGCCAGGTCAGTACTGCTGCTCTGGTTCAAGTATGTGTACCTTTCGTATTGCTATAGGCATGTGTGTGTATATATGCATGAACACACATTCTTGATAGGTTCCAGCCACATATATAGTGTAATTATGTAGCCCATCGCTCACTATTTTCGGTGTTTAATGCATGAATACCACTAGGATGAAGGGAGTACATACATATTATTTATCATGCTGGAACTCGTATGTGCATGACTAATCGTGTTTTGATGCAGAGTAACAAAAAACTCCCTTTATAAATAAGGGCAACATCGGACATCTTCAACGAGTGTATCAACATGGTGAGCTGCATGGGACTTGACAGTAGTAAGTCTGTTATTTTATTCTAACGTGCTTGGTTATATAAGCCACAAAATATTTCGATTGCTTGTTTATCTTGCACTATCTCAGCTGCTTAATGATTAGAAAATCATATTTTTTATGTTGGTATAGATTATACACATCAAAAGGAAGCTCACGGCTTATTATTTGCCATCTGTAAATGTTAAAATGTTCTGGCTGTTGCTATGCGGCATGCACTCTTTATTTGCTTATTGGTAGTCTATATTAGCCCCATACCGGTAGACTATCTGTGCGCATTACAATGATCTTGTTATAACGAGGAAATGGTGAGTTCCAAATTCTTTGGCAAACAATATTGTAGTGTCTTTGCCTTTCCATTGTTGTTGTCTTAACTTGTAATGTCTTTGTTTCAAATATAGGTGGTGCACGGTTAAATTAAAAGATTGCTGAATCGCTTCATTGTATTGGTAGGTTTAATTACCATACAATTTCTCTGGGTTCTGTAATATTTTTTCAAAGCCTTGCAGCTGATGTAATATTTAGTTAGTTTCTATAGTTCTTTCGCGCATTCTTTCTATGGTGCTTGTGGTAAGTGAGGCTATCCGACAGAAATCATGTGTTGCGTAAATATTCTCAGTATCTTTCTATGTGCGGTGCAATCTAAATCACAAATTCCCTTCCTTCAACGGCCCAATTAAGCGAAATCACATATGGGCCGACCCAAAAAATCCTAAAGCGCCTAACAGGCCGACATATGAATAGCAACTAAACGGGTTGGCCCACTTACTTATTGGGCCAGTCCACTTGCTTTAAGGTGGACCCCACACACTAACTGGGCCGGCCCTACAACAGGAAAGTGGGTCCACGTGCTTATTGGGCCAGCCCATTTGGTAACTGGACCGGCCCGTTAGCAGGAAAGTGCGCCCCACAAGCTTATTGGGTCGGCCCACTAACTTGTTGGGCCAGCCCAATTGCTTTTATGGTGGACACCACTTACTACCTGGGCCGGCCCGTTAGTAGGAAAGTGGGCCCACATGTTTATTGGGCTGGCCCGCCAACCTGTTGAGTCAGCCCACTTGCTTTATCGTGGACCCCACTTACTAAATGGGGCAGCCCGGTTACAGAAAAGCGGGCCCCACCTGCTTATTGGGCTGGCCCACTATCTTGTTGGGCCAGCCCACTTGCTATATGGTGGACCCCACATACTAAATGGGCCGGCCCTTTAAAAGGAAAATGGGCCCCACCTGTTTTTGAGTCGGCCCACTACCTTGTTGGGCCAGCCCACTTGATCTATGGTGGACGCCACTTACTAGATGGGCCGGCCCGATAAAAGGAAAATAGGACCCACAAGCTAATTGGGTCGGTCCACTAAGCGTGCGTTTGGTTCCAGACCAAAGGAGGGATCGGATGGGATGGTCCTAATTTTTGATGTGTTTGGTTGTAAATTAAGATGGATTGTACCATCCACCTAGCAGAATATACCCCAAAGATGCTGATTCAAGTGATCCCTCAAAATTGGCCGAACCTCCTCATCCACGTTTTTCTAATTTGTGGATCGCTTAATAATCTGTCCCTAGCGCTAATCAGATCTGACAGACGCCGCTGCCCCATCGGAGCTCTCCATCGTCGACCCATCGGAGCTCACCGTCGCCGCCCCATCGGAGATCTCCGTCGTCAACGCTGACCAGCAGCATTCCTGGGAGCAGCAACTACCGCCGGCCCCTTTCGTGGCGTGGGAAGGCCACCGCCCGCCGGCGAGGCCCGCCACCTCACGCATCGTGGCGGCGTGGGAAGGCCGTCGGCGATGCCCGCCACCTCGCGCTCGTGGCATGGGAACGCCGCGGCGAGGCCCGCCACCTCGCGCGTCGTGGCGGCGTGGGAAGGCCGTCGGCGAGGCCCGCCACCTCGCGCTCGTGGCGGCCTGGGAACGCCACCGGCGAGGCCCGCCACCTCGCGCTCGTCCGACCCGGCTCCTGGATCTGGTGAGCGTGGAGGGTAGCAAGAAACACCGGCGAGGTCGCCGCTAGCAAAGGCTGGGACGTTCCTACTGGCCTCGACCGTAGAAGGAGATGAGGACCAATTAACGACTAATTAAATGCATGCTAATGATCTGGTGTTATCGTTTAATCTAAAGACACTCCATCCCATCCACCTTATATGCATCAACCAAACAGAAACATGGATGGTCCCATCCCATCCAAAAAAACAGGGATGATCCATCCCATCCCTATGAAGTCATGAACCAAACGCACGCTAACTTCTTGGGCCGGTCCACTTGATTTTTGGTGGACCCCAGTTGATTAATGGGCCGGCCCGATAACGGGAAAGTGGGCCTCATATGTCTAGTGGGCCAGCCCCTTTGCCTGTTGACCGGTCAAACAAGGTTATTTGGCCCAGCCCACATGCTTAGTGGGCCAGCCCATATAAATTTTGACCAGTCAACCTTAGAGGTTAGGCCCGGCCCACGTACCTAATGGACCAGCCCAGCTATATAGTTGACCGATCGAACTAAGTCAGCTGGTCCAGCCCGCAAACTAAATGGGCCGGTCCGCTTAAGGCGGCAGGCCTCGTGTGGGCCTACCATCTACCACGGGGTTTCAGCCGGTTAACGGCGTTAACTGGCAGTTAACGGCGTCTGCCACGTGTCAGTTTGCATGACGTCAGCAGTCAACGCCCGAAAACACTTCGCAACGGTCCGATTTTCCGTGGCAGAGGGCGCCCAACACGACGAACCGAAAAACGTGGTAGGACTTTGCCTGACGCAGTTTCGACCACAGAACCCATATCGTTGGGTTAGGCTCATAGACGACGAAAAATGGGCCTTAGTGAACGATTTTCGGACGTTGTGTATTTGAACTTGTAGTGACCGGTTCGTGTTATTTGAACTTGTAGTGACCGGTTCGTAACACGAACCGGTGCTAAAGGTTCCGCGGTGCTAAAGATACGGCACGAACCGGTGCAAATGCCCAGGTGGGTCCCCTTGACGTCCAGACTACACGAACCGGTGCTAATGACCCCCTTTAGCACCAGTTCGTGCCAAATCCGGTGAAAAAGCTCTTTGGGGCAAAAAAGAAAAACAAAATCCCTTGTTTCTACTAGTGTCGCACGGTCCAAGTCCAACTGTAACCTATACACATATTCGACACAACTTCAACAGTAGCAACATATAATGTGAACTGGTTCTAGAACTCAGGAAGAAGTGGGTAAATAAATGGCATAAATATTACTGTGCTAATACAATGGATATTGCATATTTAATTCAGAAAGTACAAATGGTGCTCGGGCTACATGTACCCTGCTGTTTCTCAAAATTAGGAAACAATAATTTAAAGTTTCAAAAAAATATTTGGAGAAGAATTCTAGATATAGTCAATGACCTATTCTACAAATCTTCAAAACCTCAAAGCAAAATACTTAGTATTCTAGACTACACGAAAATGACAAAATATGACGGTCTTTGGTGATTTGAAAAGTAGGACTTTCACTATTTCAGATCTACAACTTTGTTAATTTTGCAATGCGCAGAATATAGACTATCTCACATTGATTTTTTGCACAATGATAGAATCAATCATTGTCTACATCTACAATTTTTATTAATTTCTTTTTGAATTTTAAATTGTTGATTTTGAATTTCAAAAAAAGGGCTACATGTAGCCCGTCCTACATTCTGCCACTCTCATATCTAATTGTCATAAAACATATATTTTCAGAAAAACTAATAAAACAACGAATTGCCAAAAAAAAACAATGCTGAATCTTAGCAGAGCCCGCAGTCTGGCAACATTTGAAATTGCATAGTTAGGACCACCACAGTCCACATACCATTCAGTGGCAAACTAGTTTTTCTCATAAACATGTGTCCATCAAGTAGCTGTAGTTTTTGACATTATTACACGAATCACTATGAACAAATGCATAGTAATTATCTCAAACAGTAGGTTAACACCATTAGAAATATATAATTGAAACCAAGATGGGATAGCAGGAATCAAAGTCTATCCCATGCCTTATTACAAACAAATTTATGTTTAAATAAACACAGATGATAAGATTAAAAAACTGAAAATGTCTTGCACATCGCATTGCTCAAAAGAGATAGGTCTCTCATTAACGACGAAAACTGCAAACAGCATCAACTATTACAGAGCAAGGATTTGGTGCACACGAGCATCTTTTCTTATTTTCAACACATGAAAAAGTATGAACATAAAAGCATTCTGGCCGAAGATGTTTCACTTGCCTTATGTTCAGCGGAAGATAATCTGGATACGGTCTAACTTTGCCCTTGGAAGATTATTCTTAAATTCAGGAAGCATGCCATGAAATATTGCCAGTCTGAGGGATTTCAGAGATTGGATACCTGCAGGCACGTCCCGCAGTTCAGTAAGTTTGCGGAGCCATATACGTTCAAGTTGGACCAATGCTCCCTCATCTATGCATATTTTATTCACAGGCAAATCATGCAAGCCAAGGAAGCTCAAATTTGGGAACCACCCAGGACGGAAGTTTAGCTCCTGCCCAGTGTATGCCCTTGTAAGACCAAGATGGTTTAGCTTTGTGAACTTGGAGAGGCGTGGCAGTGGATTTCTCGCAAGCTGAGAATAAAATAGTTCCAGTCTAAGAGGTTGATTTCCATGGGTTGAGAAAAACGGAGATTTCAGAGTTCCTTCAGTGAACCGCCCTATCAAAAAGAGCTTTTGAAGAGGGTTCGACAATGTCAAAGTATCCAACTGGAGCACCTCATCTTCGTTGCTGGATCTTACTTGTAATTTTGAGAGGTGGTGCATCTTTGATAAAGAGTGGCACAACTCTGCACAGTAGCTGCTCCTAACCTCATGAATGAAAAGCACCCTCAGCTGAGATAAATCTGCCAGCTTTGCAACAAGCACTTTGCTAGCTCGAACAGAATGAAGAATTTGCAATTCCTTCAAATCCCACAAGCCCTTAAATGGCTCCAACGATTCATAAGTTTTAAACCCCAAGTATGATCTATCCAGCCACTTCCGAATATGCAGGTGCCGTAGTCTCTTCAGGTTTCTAGACCCTCGCGGGAGCTCGACACACTCTGTATCATTAAGATTCAAGGTTTCCAAATTGTGAAGCTTGCTAACAGTTTTTGGGAGGTTCTTGACTTTGGTGCATTTAAGACCCAAATACTTCAGGTTGAATAACTCCCCAATAGAATTTGGAATAGTCTCAATAGGCAAGTTCGATAACTCCAAGACGGCAAGATACTTACATTCTGAGAACAACCATGGACAAGCTGGCATATTTGTGTCAAATGATATGAAGGTGCGAAGCCTTGATAGACTTATGATTGACCAATTTCGGTTTCTGCACTGGACCACCGACACACGGCGAGAGTCAGATTCCAACTCTCCTGGCCCACCATCATAAGTTTTACTGAAACTCTCTTTTGTAGACTGAAAAATGGCTAGCTCGCGCACAACATCATGCATTTGAAGATATCGAATCCTATGAAAAGTGCTCAGCCGTGCAACCTGAAGCATGCTTCGTTGGACAAGTTCTATCACATAACCTTCAGCAACATCTTCTAAGCTGCTCTCTCCACTTTGTTCGATAAACCCTTCAGCAATCCACATTCGAATCAATCCATTTTTATGTATTTTATAGTCTTCCGGGAACATAGCACAGTACAAAAAGCAACTCTTCAAATAGCTGGGCAGGTACTTGTAGCTTAGGTTTAGAATTCTCTCCACATGACTTAGGTTATCATTGTTGTGTAGCTCAAAAGTAAGCTTATTGTAAAATAGCTTCCACTCATTAACACTATTTTTTGTAAGAGACAATATACTTCCTATTGCCACAAGAGCTAGTGGCAGACCACCACACTTCTCCACTATATTTTTACCCTCCTCAAGTAATTCTGTTGGGCAGGTGTAATTTTCCGCTCTTGGAAATGCCTTACGGCAGAATAGAGACCATGCATCTTGACGATCTAGAGCTTCTACCTTCATCTTACAGCCATCATCAGCTATCGAGGCAACTACATCAAATCTTGTTGTAATTATAACTCTGCTTCCCAGGGTGTTATGAGCAAGAACTGTTTTAATTTGAAAAAGATCTGCAGCTTTCCATACATCATCCAATATGATCAAGTACCGCTTTTCACCTAGGATTTTCTTCAATTCCCCTTGCAGTTGTTCAGTGCTCAACTTTTGAGCATCAAATGTTGGAGAGATTCCTTTCAGCATGTCTCTCCAAATATCATCCAGTTTATATGATTGAGAGACAGAAACCCATGCATGGCATTCAAATTTATCTTTTTCCTTTTTGTACACACTTTTGACAAGAGTGCTTTTTCCTATGCCACCCATACCCCACAGAGCAATCATCCGCAAAGGAGAGCCATCTTTAAAACTTAATAACTTGATCAAGGTCTTTTTGTTTTTATCAAATCCTACAAGCTCGTCGTCAGGAATTGAATAATCTTGACCAGGAGTATACTGACTGTCATAGTCTGCTGCTGGAATATCATCACTCACACCAGCAATTGGTAAGCTCTGATTATTTTGTGTCCAGTCTCTGTTTTGTTTAAGCTGTGTAAGCTCTCGATTTATTCTGTGAAGTTTGTTAGCAATTTCATCTAGCGTAAACAGATACCGAGGTTTCTGCGCAATTTTTTTCACATGACCCCACCATGATCCTTCCTGATGGTGTTTACCAACAACATAAATAAACTGATCCACGATGTCTTCCATATCAAACGCCAATTTCCTGGCTTGCCCTATCCATGTTTCGGTGATTCCATCTGTCCTTCCTCTCCTTCCAATATCCTTGAGATATGCATGAATAAGCTCAAGATCGTTCTTTATCAGTCTCATGTCATCTGGGAGTGCTGCCACCAACTTAGATTTCTTAGCAAGCAATGGTCTAGCATATTTCAGTGTTTCTGCCGCCACGGCTATGCCAATCTTACTTATGACAAGAAGAAGAGCAGCCTCCGCCATGTCACTTCGTGTAGTTTGACCGCAATATGTCAGAAGATAACGTGACCCACGGCAGCAATCACCATTTCATGTACACCATCTTTCTCAATATCTGCAATTTCCTGTAGAAAGAATGTGAAAAGTAACTTGTTAAGGTCCAATATAAAACACCAATCTTGTACTTGTACATTGAACCTATAAAAAGAAAAAACAAGAACTTATTTAACTGCCAGAAATCCTAGTTAGATTCCATGGTCACATGTGTTTGGGGATGGTGCTAGAAAATTTATAATAGGGGGTAACAATGAAATAAATAAGCCATATGTCAGGTACTGTGAGACCATACAATAGAATTTGCTTATCAAAGTGGCTTTCTTCAGTTAGTTCCTAATTCTCCTGCACAGCAACTTTGGAGAATCGTATACATTATAAAAAAAATCTAATCCCTCCAATCCATAATAAGTGTGGAGACTTTAGCTCAAGAAACAACATTTGTTTTCCGATACCATTGTTAGTGATGCTGACTACGGTTGTGGCTATTTAATACCACCGATATGCGAAGAAGGATGCATAAATCTAGGGAAGGACAGGTCACTGGATCAAGCCCAACAGTGAGATAGGTGGCGGCAGGTGTGCCTCCCCCTTTTGCACGCCCTCGCCTCCTCTGCATGTTCCCTCACCGCATGCCGCCTCTCCTCTAGCAGATCCCGCATCCGGGCCAAATTCGCATAATAACCCGGTTGCACCCGGTTTTGGCTAAAAAGAAAGAGGCTGGACTAGATCTCGTAAGACCACGACACCTGCAAAATTTTATGAGGCGCAGGGTGAAAACCCAAGGTCTGGCCTTAACTGGTTGTGCCTGGCAAGGATCTTGTTGGAGGCATTATTTTGAGAGCGGGAACTATCTTCAGGGTGAAAACCTAAGATCTTTGATGATGTGTTGAGCACTGTTCCCTTCTTGAAGGCGTCGTTTTTGGAGAGTCTGTATTTCAGGTGTTGTCTTTGCGGTGGATGTATTGCTGTTATTACGCCCGAGATACTGTAGCGGGACTTTTGTTTCTTAGTTTTCTTTTCTTTTTTTGGCTGTGTGCATCCGTAGTGCCATTAGGGTGATGCGTTGTTGCAGAGGCTGGGTGTAATTGGTATCTTTTGATATTAATATATTCCCTTTATCGAAAAAACGCAGCCTCGCAACCCGGAGAAGAGTGCATTTTGGGGCTAGACCGGAGGAACCTCCATCCCATGCGAGCATTGGCACGAAGGCCATTTCGGCCCCGCGTAGACATTTTAGCGCACGTTCACCCTAGCGCCGCCGTAGATTTCGACCATGTTCTTTACCACCTGTCGATTATAGTCAGTAGAACCTTCTTCATCGCCCCGTTGCGCCCATTCCCTAACCACGAGAGGTTGTACGTGGCCGCTTCGTCGGGATCCCGCCTGTGGTTGGAGCCGCCATGGATTCCGCTCGGAGCTCGAGAGCGCCGGCGTAGTAGTCCCTACTCCATCGCCGGTGTACGCGAAGCTCCCCGCGCGTCCACGAGTCGAAGCACCGCCGTGAAGGTATGTATATTTTCCATTCCTTCGATGCATTTGCATGGTCGTTGCACCCTAGGTGGCTAGTAATTCTGCTAATTCGTTTGTAAATGCCGTTGAGCCCATGCGCCTTGTTTTCTATGGAGGATTCATCGTCGTAGGACGACTCGGATTTGGACGAACTGCACGTACACAATCAGGCTACATGATAAACAAGCTGGAGCTGAATTTGTAAAGGCACAAGGGATTTTACAAGCTAGATTTGCAATAGTTCGAGGTCCCAATCGGTATTGGAACAAAGAAACCCTAAACGATATCATGATCACTTGTATGATTCTTCACAATATGATCATTAAGGATGAGAGGGACTTGAAATTGGACTTCTTCTTTGACAATGTTGGTACTCGAGTGAAGGCATGAAGAAACCTAGATAAAATACAAGCATTTCTTGAGACATACCGTAACACTGAGAAAATGGGGATGCACAATCACTAGTAGAAAAAGGGCCTTTAGTCCCGGTTCATAACGGGCTTTAGTCCCGGTTGCTAAAGGGTCGAGACTAAAGGCCCCTCCCCTTTAGTCCCGGTTGCTTACGAACCGAGACTAAAGGTCCATCCACGTGGGTTCCGTGCATCGGGGCGAAAATGTCTCTAGGTGAAATTTTATAATTTTATTTTTTCTAATTTTTTTCACTCCATTTTTTTCTGTTTTTTCAGAATTTCTATTATTTCAGTTATTTGCATAGTTTAGTCTCTATCTCTAACTACACTTATCTCTAGTCAAATTACTTACTCGTGGTCAAACTTCCCGCTAAGTCACCCATCCTCTCACTACTCTAGCACTAGCACGCTTAACATCCGAGTTCCATCCCGTCCCGCATCCAAGTGCTTCGCGCGCATATATGTGATACTAGTATCGTATCAATCCTATTAACATGTTGGTCGATGTCACATTTCTTTATTGTTTGAATTTCAAATAATTCTTTTAATAAACAAAAGTAATGATGTAATAATAATCTTGAATAAATAAATAAATATTAAATTTTTAATTTGTATTATTTTTAATTTTTTAAATATTTTTTTGCCAAACCTAAAATCTAAAAATCTAAAAATTGGGTAAAAAATAATAGTAATCTTTATGCAGGATGCAATTATTAATTTTAATTTTTTTAAAAAATAAAAATATATATAAAATCCGTAATTTATAGCAAAAACTAAAATCTTCCTGCTTTCGTATTTTCATTTGGAATTTTGAGAATCTAAAATTTGGCTAACCGGGTAATCCCGGGTGAATTCGGATCTAACTTTTTCCTACGATGATTTTGATATATTATACGTTTTTTCCCGACGTCGTATGCAAAAGTTAATGCGGTTTTACCATTTTTCAAACTTTTTTACAAAAAAAGTGAAAATTCGAATTTCTTAATTTTACCGAATAGTAGGTTGCATAACATACAGGAATCTGAAAATATTTTATTTTTTGAATTTTCTATCATTTTCTTTTGTATTTTACAAAGAAAAAAAAAGCGATCCAGGGGGGTGTGTGAAGGGTGCGTGGGGAGTAAAACCAGAAAAAACCTTTAGTCCCGGTTGGGGACACCAACCGGGACTAAAGAGACATGCGCCGGCCGGCAGCCCACCATAGCCCTTTAGTCCCGGTTAGTGAGCATTAGTCTCAGTTCACCAGCAGAACCGGGACTAAAGGCCCCATTAGTCCCGGATCAAAGTATTTGGAGACTAATGAGTTGGGATGGAAGGTTTTTTTTCTACAAGTGAATCAGCTTCACCTTTATCTCATCCAATACCATTGGCAGAGGCACGGCGGTCGATAGTGTGGCACCTCTATTTATTTTATTTTATTTATGATCTAAACCATTTGATCTAATATTGATTATTGTTGTATTCAACCATTTTTTATTTTATTATTATTTGGATTTGAAAAATTGTTGTCATATTGATTATTGTTGTATTGTGTGATGTTTAAAACTATCAAAACTTATTTTATATTGTTATCACTTATATACGCTGTGATGATGCAAAACCCTGTGTTGCGGTTTACATTTTAGGTTTGGGAAGAATCGTGGCAGACCAACTAATGATGTTATGTTGGCTGGTTTTGCAGGATTTAATCTGGACGAGCCATTTTTGCCAGGAAAAAACATGTTTCACGTGTCCTCGATCTGTTTAAATTGTTTAAATGCAGGTTAGAGCATCTCCAGCCGCGTCCCCCAAAGCGTCCCCCAAACCGTGTCAGATTAAGCGTTTGGGGACGTGTTTTGTTCGTGACGCGTTTGGGGGATGTCGCTCCCCAGCCGCGTCCCCCAAACGCTTCCCCAAACATTTAAAATACTTTTTTTGGAATTTTTATTTCAATTTCCACAAACTAATACATAATTGGGAACGTGGTTTACACGAAGACACAGTTTGGAACATGGTTTTCCACAAACTAATACATAGTTTGAACCATGGTGGACACAAATATAAAATTTTGCAAAGAAACTAAACCTAACTAGACCGTGCATCGAAGGTTTCCCGTGTTCGCTGCTAAGAAAGAACACTCGAGGGCACACCCAGTCACCCAAACTGGAAAATCCAGCGGGAGGATGCTGCCTTTGTTGGTTCTACCGATGAGGCGAACATCCAGAAACTTCCGTGCACGTGTTCGCTGCGAAGAAACAATACTCTGCATCATCAGTCGTCCTCCTCGACGGTGTTGTCACCGTGGTAGTCCCGGTGGCAGCGCGTCTCGTCGAAGGCCTTGACGCTCATGTCCCTGTCGCCGAAGTAGGAGAACAGGAGGATGAAGCCGGCTTCGAGGCTGTGGTGCCGCGCGAAATTCTCCCAGCCGATGTTGAGGTACATCTTGCCGCGCGCGTCGTAGATCACGTCGACGATCCACCGGTAGTAGCCGCAAGCAGCCTCCCGCAGATGCATCGTGCGCGGGCGGTCGTCGCCGGCGACTGATACGTCTCAAACGTATCTATAATTTCTTATGTTCCATGCTACTTTTATGATGATACTCACATGTTTTATACACACTTTATATCATATTTATGCATTTTCCGGCACTAACCTATTGACAAGATGCCGAAGAGCCAGTTGCTGTTTTCTGCTATTTTTGGTTTCAGAAATCCTACAAAGGAAATATTCTCGGAATTGGACGAAATCAACGCCCAGGGTCTTATTTTTTCACGAAGCTTCCAGAAAACCGAAAGAGATACGAAGTGGGGCCACGAGGTGGCGACACACCAAGGCGGAGCGGCCAAGGAGGGGCTCGCGCCGCCCTAGTGTGTGGGCCCCTTGTGACGCCCCCTGACCTACCCTTCCGCCTACTTAAAACCTTCGTCGAGAAAACCACAGTACCGAGAGCCACGATACGGACAACCTTCCACAGACGCCGCCGCTAATCCCATCTCTGGGATTCGGGAGATCGCCTGCGGCATGCCGAGAGGGGAATCATCTCCGGAGGACTCTTCATCGCCATGATCGCCTCCGAAGTGATGTGTGAGTAGTTCACCCCTGGACTATGGGTCCATAGCAGTAGCTAGATGGTTGTCTTCTCCTCATGTGCTATCATGTTAGATCTTGTGAGCTGCCTATCATGATCAAGATCATCTATTTGTAATGCTACATGTTGCGTTTGTTGGGATCCGATGAATATGGAATACTATGTTATGTTGATTATCAATCTATCATCTATGTTTTGTTTATGATCTTGCATGCTCTCCGTTGCTAGTAGAGGCTCTGGCCAAGTTGATACTTGTAACTCCAAGAGGGAGTATTTATGCTCGATAGTGGGTTCATGCCTCCATTAAATGGGACAGTGACAGAAAGTTCTAAGGTTGTGGATGTGTTGTTGCCACTAGGATAAAACATCAATGCTTTGTCTAAGGATATTTGTGTTGATTACATTACGCACCATACTTAATGCAATTGTCTCGTTGTTTGCAACTTAATACTGGAAGGGGTGCGGATGCTAACCCGAAGGTGGACTTTTTAGGCATAGATGCATGTCGGATAGCGGTCTATGTACTTTGTCGTAATGCCCAATTGAATTTCACACTACTCATCATGATATGTATGTGCATTGTCATGCCCTCTTTATTTGTCAATTTCCTAACTGTAATTTGTTCACCCAACATGCTATTTCTTATTGGAGAGACACCACTAGTGAACTGTGGACCCCGGTCCATTCTTTTACATCGAATACAATCTACTGCAATACTTGTTCTTACTGTTCTTTGCAAACATCATCTTCCACACTATACATCTAATCCTTTGTTACAGCAAGCCGGTGAGATTGACAACCTCACTGTTAAGTTGGGGCAACGTACTTGGATTGTGTTGTGCAGGTTTCACGTTGGCGCCGGAATCCCTCGTCTTACGCTGCACTACACTCCGCCACCAACAACCTTCAACGTGCTTCTTGACTCCTACTGGTTCGATAACCTTGGTTTCTTTCTGAGGGAAAACTCGCTGCTGTACGCATCATACCTTCCTCTTGGGTTCCCAACGGACGTGTGTTGTACCGTCACAAGCAACGTTTTTTCTGGCGCCGTTGCCGGGGAGATCAAGACACGCTGCAAGGGGAGTCTTCCACTTCCAATCTCTTTACTTTGTTTTTGTCTTGCTTTGCTTTATTTTATTTACTGCTTTGTTTGCTTTCTTATATCAAAACACAAAAAAAATTAGTTACTTGCTTTACTTTATTTACTATCTTGTTTGCGTTTTCCATATTAAAAACACACAAAAAAATTAGTTACTTGCATTTACTTTATCTAGTTTGCTTTATTTACTATTGCTAAAATGGGTACTCCTGAAAATACTAAGTTGTGTGACTTCACTAGCACAAATAATAATGATTTCCTATGCACACCTATTGCTCCACCTGCTACTACAGCAGAATTCTTTGAAATTAAACCTGCTTTACTGAATCTTGTTATGAGAGAGCAATTTTCTGGTGTTAGTTCTGATGATGCTGCTGCCCATCTTAATAATTTTGTTGAACTATGTGAGATGCAAAAGTATAAGGATGTAGATGGTGACATTATACAATTAAAATTGTTTCCTTTCTCTTTAAGAGGAAGAGCTAAAGATTGGTTTCTATCTTTGCCTAAGAATAGTATTGATTCATGGACTAAATGTAAGGATGCTTTCATTGGTAGATATTATCCACCTGCTAAAATTATATCTTTGAGAAGTAGAATAATGAATTTTAATCAATTGGATAATGAGCATGTTTCACAATCATGGGAAAGAATGAAATCTTTGGTTAAAAATTGCCCTACCCATGGACTGACTACTTGGATGATCATCCAAACCTTTTATGCAGGATTGAATTTTTCCTCGCGGAACCTATTGGATTCAGCTGCTGGAGGTACTTTTATGTCCATCACTCTAGGCGCCGCAACAAAGCTTCTTGATGACATTATGATCAATTACTCTGAATGGCACACGGAAAGAGCTCCACAAGGTAAGAAGGTAAATTATGTTGAAGAAACCTCCTCCTTGAGTGATAAGATTGATGCTATAATGTCTATGCTTGTGAATGGTAGATCTAATGTTGATCCTAATAATGTTCCGTTAGCTTCATTGGTTGCCCAAGAAGAACATGTTGATGTAAACTTCATTAAAAATAATAATTTCAACAACAATGCTTATCGGAATAATTCTAGTAACAACTATAGGCCATATCCTTCTCATAATAGTAATGGTTATGGTAATTCTTATGGGAATTCTTACAACAATAGTAGGAATGTACCCTCTGGTCTTGAAGCCATGCTTAAAGAATTTATTAGTACACAAACCGCTTTTAATAAATCTGTTGAAGAAAAGCTTGGTAAAATTGATATTCTTGCTTCTAAAGTTGATAGTCTTGTTGCTGATGTTGATCTTTTGAAATCGAAAGTTATGCCTAATGAAACTAAAGATATTAAGTCATTTGCTACAGCAATCTCCATCCAAGTTCGAATTAATGAGAATATTAGATTGATGGCTGAATTGCGTGCTAGGTGGGAAAGAGAAGAAAATGCTAAAGAGAATAATGTAGCTAAAGTTTGGACTATTACCACCACTAATAATGATAATGCTTCACATGTTGCTACACCTCCTACTATCAATGGTAAAATAATTGGTGTTGGCAATGTTTCTACTCCTAATGCAAAGTGTGCAAAACTGTCTGAAACTGCTAAAACTGCTGAAACTGCTTGTGATAAAACTGCTGAAATTTTTGAAAATATTGGGGACAATAATCCCATTTCTTTATATCATAATGGTTTAGATTTTGATGATTGTCACATCTCTGAAGTTATAAAGTTCTTACAAAAACTTGCTAAAAGTCCCAATGCTAGTGCTATAAATTTGGCCTTTACAAAACATATTACAAATGCTCTCAAAAGCTAGAGAAGATAAATTAAAACTTGAAACTTCTATTCCTAGGAAGTTGGAAGATGGTTGGGAGCCCATCATTAAGATGAAGGTCAATGATTTTGATTGTAATGCTTTATGTGATCTTGGTGCAAGTATTTCTGTTATGCCTAAGAAAATCTATAATATGCTTGACTTGCCACCATTGAAAAATTGTTATTTGGATGTTAATCTTGCTGATAATTCTACAAAGAAACCTTTGGGGAGGATTGATAATGTTCGCATTACGGTTAACAATAACCTTGTCCCTGTTGATTTTGTTGTCTTGGATATTGAATGCAATGCATCTTGTCCCATTATATTGGGAAGACCTTTTCTTCGAACTGTTGGTGCTATTATTGATATGAAGGAAGGTAATATTAAATATCAATTTCCTCTAAAGAAAGGTATGGAGCACTTCCCTAGAAAGAGAATGAAGTTACCTATTGATTCTATTATTAGAATAAATTATGATGTCGATGCTTCATCTCTTGATAACACTTGATACACACTTTCTGTGCCTAGCTGAAAGGCGTTAAAGAAAAGCGCTTATGGGAGACAACCCATGATTTTACTTCTGCACTTATGTTTTATATTTGAGTCTTGGAAGTTTTGACTACTGTAGCAACCTCTCCTTATCTTTATTTTATTGCATTGTTGTGCCAAGTAAAGTCTTTGATAGTAAAGATGATACTAGATTTGGATTACTGCGCAGAAACAGAATTCTTACTGTCACGAAATTGAGTAGCCCCGTCTGTAGGTAATTCAGAAAAATCTGCCAATTTACGTGCGTGATCCTCAGATATGTACGCAACTTTCATTCTATTTGAGCATTTTCATCTGAGCAAGTTAAGTGCCCCAGAAAAATTCGTCTTTACGTACTGTTCTGTTTTGACAGATTCTGCCTTTTATTTCGCATTGCCTGTTTTGCTATGTTTGATGGATTTCTTTGTTCCATTAACTTTCAGTAGTTTTGTGCAA
Source organism: Lolium multiflorum (assembly GCA_030979885.1). NCBI lineage: Eukaryota > Viridiplantae > Streptophyta > Magnoliopsida > Poales > Poaceae > Lolium > Lolium multiflorum. The sequence goes on along the minus strand of JAUUTY010000643.1, from coordinate 191,637 downwards.
TGTCCAGAAGTATTAATAATGATTATGTCACCTCTGAACATATGAATTTTTGATTATGCACTAACCCTCTAATGAGTTTGTTTGAGTTTGGTGTGGAGGAAGTTTCAAGGATCAAGAGAGGAGGATGATACAATATGATCAAGGAGAGTGAAAGCTCTAAGCTTGGGGATGCCCCGTGGTTCATCCCTGCATATTTCAAGAAGACTCAAGCATCTAAGCTTGGGGATGCCCAAGGCATCCCCTTCTTCATCGACAACATTATGAGGTCACCTCTACTAAAACTATATTTTTATTCCATCACATCTTATGTGCTTTACTTGGAGCGTCTTTATGTTTTTGTTTTTGTTTTGTTTGAATAAAATTGGATCCTAGCATTCATTGTGTGGGAGAGAGACACGCTCCGCTGTTGCATATGAACATATATGTTCTTAGCTTTATTCTTAATGTTCATGGCGAAGGTTGAAACTGCTTCGTTAATTGTTATATGGTTGGAAAAGAAAATGCTACATGTGGTAATTGGTATAATGTCTTAAATAATTTGATACTTGGCAATTGTTGTGCTCATGTTTAAGCTCTTGCATCATGTACTTTGCACCTATTAGTGAAGAAATACTGTAGAGCTTGTTGACATTTGGTTTGCATGATTGGTCTCTCTAAGGTCTAGATATTTTCTGGTGAGGGTTTGAACAACAAGGAAGACAGTGTAGAGTCCTATAATGCTTGCAATATGTTCTTATGTAAGTTTTGCTGTACCGGTTCATACTTGAGTTTGCTTCAAACAACCTTGCTAGCCTAAGCCTTGTATTGAGAGGGATTACTTCTCGTGCATCCAAAATCCTTGAGCCAAAAACTATGCCATTTGTGTCCACCATAATTACCTACTACATGGTATTTCTCACCCATTCCAAAGTAAATTGCTTGAAGTGCTACCTTTAAAAATTCCATTCTTTGTCTTTGCAATATATAGCTCATGGGAAAAATAGCTTAAAAAACTATTGTGGTATTGAATATGTACTTATGTATCTTATTTCTTAATAAGTTGCTTGTTGAGCGATAACCATATTCCTGGGGACGCCATCAACTATTTCACTTTGTTGAATATCATGTGAGTTGCTATGCATGTTCGTCTTGTCTGAAGTAAGGGTGATTTATCATGATCAAATGGTTTGAGTATGCATATTGTTAGAGAAGAACATTGGGCCGCTAACTAAATGACAAGGTATTAACTTGTCAATGCCTACAAGTAGTAGACTTGGGTTTTGTTGGATGTAGATGGCAAGTAGATCGCGAAGGTTTCAGCCGAATAATACTCGACGAAATAAAATTAGGGTTTGCTCAACAATGATTCGATGTCTTTCTCGTCCCTCGACTCCCCCTTATATATGAGGCGGAGCCGAGAGATTCATATTGTACACGTTACAGAGTCCGGGAAGGTTTCTAACTCATCCCGTAAGATTACAAATAACACTTCCTATTACAACTCTAACTTTCCTTAATAATATCTTTGGGCTTCCGAGTCTTCTTATCCTTCGGGTAGTGGGCCTTCATCAAACCCCGAGTACTATCTTCGGCAGGCCCATTGGGGATGCCTATGTCAGTAGCCCCCGAGATTTTGCTTGAGTCGTAGAGTCAGGGAAAATCTCCCCTGTTTATTTTTACTCGACAACTTTAACTTGTCTATATTTCTTCACATGAATTTCTATATTGTACAGGGATAATGGTAGTTGGGGCTAGTTCATCTGACGGATCAGGTACTAGTTAACCGCTCTAGTGGCAATCCGCAAAAACCTACTTCAAGATCACGTCCCCGGAGATGATATCGGGATACTGGTGTAAACTTCGACAGGTGCCGCTTAAGGTCTTACCATTCGTCGAGTCCCAGTTTATCGGGTACCTAACGCGTCCGTTAGGATTTTTCTTCGTATCTGTTGATACGGATAAAAGTAGCAAACCATCGTCAGAGATGGGGCCACGCCGCTCAGAACGGATCTGGGGTCTTACCTTCGCAGTTGTTTTGCGGCATTCAGAATTTATTCACAACGCGTTCGAGAATATATTGTCGAGTGCTTATTCGGCTGTTGGAATAGCACATTTCATCGAGTCAATTTCTGACTTATATTGCTTTCCCGATGGGAGTATATGTAGAGTTATCTTTATAACTCGAAATATGCTCCTTCTTCCTTCTTTTACTTTCTTTCTTTCTTTCTTTATTTTTGATAATTTTCATCGGGCACGCGAACACGTCCCGATGGGAGTAGCCCCGAGGCTACAGCCAAGGACTTGTGCTTGGTTGTAGGCTCAACATTCTAGTGCACTTTGTCGCTATATTGTCATTCTTTTCTCGATATTTTCTTCTCTCATCTCTCGGGTGCGCTCGTTCGACATTCTAGGACTGAATGTTGGCGCTCCCACTCCTCCTTCGAGCCCTCTTGTTCCTTCGCCAAAAAGGACAAGGGTAGAATCAGTCGTGGAGCCTACCCTTGAATTGGGTAGCTCCTCCAATTCTTTCTTGGATGGCGTAAGTTCTTAATCTGCTTATTACTGTCTATATTTTCCTCTTGTTTCCTTCTGCATGCCTTCGTATTTTTCCCATATCGACATTTTTACTTTATTTCGCCTTCTTTGACAGCCTATGGTCAAAGAACTTCTTCGCATCGGTGCCCAATTTGTTGGGTACCGTGATTGTGCTAGCAAAGCTGAAGGTAATATTTTTTTTTAGTGACCCCTGCTTTATGACTTCTTGTCACTGGTTTGTCGCAATTTTGACGAATCTTTATTATTTTGACAGAAAAACTTGCAGAAGCCAACAAGCTTGTCGACACTCTTGCTCAAAAACTGGAGCAGAGTGAAATGGCTCGCAAGAAGGCTGATCTTGATGCTAGCCAAGCCAAAGCAGAAGCTGAGGAGGCCACAGCCAAAGCTGCTAGTGCCGAAGATCTGCAGAAGAGGCTGGCTGACGCCGAAGCTGCTTTGAATGAACACAAGGCTTCTCAAGCTATTCGTGAAAAGGCGATCACCAAGCGCTTGATCGCGCAGAATTGGCGCTTTGTCGGTAATTTTATCGTACCCTTCTATCTTTTCCTTTTTTAGTATTAATTTTTCTTCTTGCTGTCGACCAACATGTATTTTCCTCGGCAGCCAAAACAAACCAAGAATTTGAGCTTGAAGATCCCGACGATGATCCTCTTCTGGACGCACTCTCTTTCCTGGAGTTTCATGGAACTGAAGTTCGCGAGGGCATAGAACATGCTGACGCGGGTTTATCAAAGTTGTTCCCCTACTTCTTCCCCAGGAAAGAGGAGCCCAAAACTTTCCTTGCCCTTGCCAAGGAATTTGATTCGTCAGAAGATCTTGGACTGAAGATGCGCCAGGAGAACATGAAAGTTGCTGTCGAGAGCACTATTGCCTTGGTTGCGGACAGCCAACAAACTGTCGACTGGACGAAAGTTGGCGCCACCGAGCAGATAGAACAAACGAAATGGCGTTCGTTGATCAAGGCAGCCAAGCCCAACGCGAAAAAAGTCCTGGCCTATCTCGGGATCAAGCCAGCTTCAACTCCTAGCTCATCAAGGCCGGAGGTCTAGTCGAATGCCTCTTCTTTTTCTTTCTTTGATTTTGATGCTTTCGCCAAAGTAGCTATTTGGCGACACCTATCCCACTAGCTCCACTTGTAATGCCTTGTAAATATGCTGAAAGATTAATGAAAACTCTATCTTGCTTGTTGATTGATGTTGACTTTTTTGTTAAATTTCAGTTGGTGTTTGATAACTATACTCCATCTCCTGCTCCTCCCGATGTCTTGCCTTCTCCTTCTTGCTCAAGAAAAAATCTTGCTAATACTGAACCTGTCGAAGATTCCTTGCCGCAAGAATTGGATGAACTTCGGCAGCAACTTCAGTATGCGAAGAGACAAACGCTTGTGATGATGGAACAGTCTCGCAAGGCATCTGAAGCCGAAAAGATTGCGCTTCAACAAGCTCAAGAGGCCATGGCTGCTAAGGAAATCGCTACTTCTGAGGCTGAAAAGGCCACTACTCGAGAAAATTTTATGCTCGAGTTAATGAATGAAGTCAGCGCGGATATGTCGGGTATGCTTATCGCATCTTTTTTGTGAAACTTCGACACTTTCCATATTTTTGCTGCGTCTCTTAAAAATTTCTGCATCGTTGCTTGATAGGTTCCTTTATTGATGCTGCGGCCGAAGAAGAGAGGGTAAATACTAGGACGAACCTCCTTGTTAACCTTGCCCTTGACCATGGTTCTCTATTCTGGGCTACCCCAGAGAGGACCCGACAGATTGTTAGATTTCAGGATCGCACCTCTCAAACTCGCGACTTCCTTGACTTCTGTACCAGGACCTTGTCGATGGTTTATAACTCCATGTTTCCTCGGAACGTTCAGCCACAAACTCTTCCTGAGCTAATGGGGAGATTTAAGGATCCCCACAAGATCCATGGTTTTATCAAAGCTCAACTAGTTGCCTGCGCCAGGTTTGCCCTTATCATGCTTCAGTTATGCCACTCGAAGCTTGACCTGACCCAAGCTGTTGCAAAAGTTCATGAGAGGGTAAGGCGTCGAAGAGTTGGTGTCGACAGAATTAACACGAAGGTTTCGCCTGTAGCCGAAGAAATGATTGAGGATCTTCTTCGGATGGACGCCGACTTTTTTGCAGACGGTCATTATGCTGACTTTCTTGGCGCTGCTCCCGAAGAAGGCAGGATTACCATTGATAACATATTGAATCGTGACTAATTTTTCTCCTTTAGTAGACAACTTTTTTTTTGTAAACCACGATTGTGATTATATTGTAAAGCGATCATCCTGTTTCTATATTTCTCCAGCCTCCGAGCGTTTCGGTGCCTATTTTCTGTACTTGTGTATTGCGAGGTTTTTAACCAAGGCATTTATTCAATGTGTAGTTTTGGCGAGTATCAGCCCCCGAGCTTTCTTGTCGAGAACTATGTTGTACTTTTATTGACTCGCGAGGTGTTTAATACCAAGGCGACTAGACCATGTTGACTGCACTATATTTGCGGGTACGAGCCCCCGTGTCTCGCATGATTGCTATTTTGTATTTTTGTTTGTTTCACGAGGTACTCTATACCAAAGCGAAATATTGCCAGGAATATATTTTGCGAGTCTGAGGCTTAAGCCCCCGAGCCTGCCGAATAAATGTATAACTCAACTATTTTTACTATATTGCAGCACCGCGAGCCCGCCTCATTAAAAACCTTTCCCGGCCCCACTCGGTGCCCCGAAAAAGGAAAAGAGTGCGTCTGAAAACTCGCGGGCGTTTCAGTACATTGAAGTTTTACAAGGACTATATCTCGACTCTAGGCGTAGAACCGCCTGAGCTGCGCCACGTTCCAGGGTTTTGCTCCTCCACCCCTGTCTTCTTGTCCTTTATCCTGTATGCTCCTTATCCGATTACTTCCGTGACGATGTAAGGTCCAAGCCATGGTGACTCGAGCTTTTCATGACTTTTTTGCGTGAGCCGAAGGACTAGATCTCCCACTTGAAAGGATCTTGGCCCTAAACGTCGACTGTGGTAATTCTTCAAGTCCTGTTGATATTTGGTTACCCGAGAGAGTACTTCGTCTCTAGCCTCGTCGAGTGCATCGATGTTATCTTCTAACGCTTTTCTCGACACCTCTTCATCATATTCCACGACTCGTGGAGAATCGTGCTCTATCTCGACTGGTAGTACTGCTTCTGCTCCATGGACCAAGAAGAACGGAGTTTCTTGCGTCGCTGTGTTTGGTGTCGTTCGTATGCTCCACAATACACTGGGCAGCTCCTCTGGCCAGGTGTATCGAGCTTTCTCCAGTGGTGCTAATAAGCGTTTTTTGATGCCGTTGCAGATGATTCCATTGGCTTTCTCGACTTGACCGTTGGTCTGCGGGTGCGCAACCGACGCAAAGTGTAGCTTGATACCCACTTCTTCGCAATAATCTCTGAACTCGTGGGATGTGAGGCACTCCAAATCTGAAGACGAGACCTTTTATGAATTTTACTGCGGATGCCCCGTCTGGTGAATTTATCGGCTTCGCTTCTATCCACTTTGTGAATTTGTCGACAGCTACTAGCATATACTCCTTCCCTCCTGGCCAAGACTTGTGTAATTTACCCACCATATCGAGGCCCCATTGAGCAAAGGGCCAAGACAAAGGTATTGGCATCAGCTCTGCTGCTGGGGAGTGAGGTTTTGCGGCAAACCTCTGGCACGCATCACAGGTTCGTACTATCTCCTTTGCGTCCTCTATTGCTGTCAACCAGTAAAATCCAGCTCGAAAGACTTTGGCAGCAATAGCTCGGCTACTCGCGTGGTGACCGCAAATTCCTTCGTGTACATCCTTCAGGATCATCCTTCCTTCCTCGGGTGTGACGCACCTCTGTAGTACTCCCGAAATACTTCGTTTGTATAGCTCCCCTTTGACCACAGTAAAAGCCTTTGATCGTCTAATTACTCGCCTTGCTTCAACTGGATCGTCGGGTATTTCCTTCTTCACGATGTATGAGATGTACGTCTGCATCCATGGTATCTGTATCATCATGACCAGGTCCTGATCTTCTTCTTCTTCCTCTTGCTCCTCCTTGGTAGCCCCCGAGGGTTTTTTCTCTTTCTTTTTTGGTTTTGTCGACTTCGTAGGTCTCTCTGCTATCTCTTCCCAAAATACACCTGCGGGCAAGGCATTGCGACACGATGTTTGCGAGAACGTCGGCTTCGTCATTGCTCAATCTGCTGATATGATTTACTTCACATCCATCGAACAACTTCTCGAGCTCGTTGTAGACTTCCTTGTATGCTATCATACTATCATTGACTGCGTCGCATTGGTTCATGACTTGCTGAGCCACCAACTGCGAGTCGCCAAAGATTTTTAGTCGAGTTGCACCGCAAGCTTTCGCCATCTTCATCCCGTGTATGAGGGCTTCGTATTCTGCCTCATTATTAGACGCGTTTGGGAACGTCATCCTCAGAACATATTTCAACTTGTCGCCTTCTGGTGAAATTAATATCACCCCTGCGCCAGCTCCTTCTAATCTCTTGGATCCATCGAAGTTCATGGTCCAAGTTCTCGATAAATCTGGTGGTCCTGTGTTTTGTAGCTCCATCCACTCTGCGATGAAGTCTGGCAAAATCTGCGACTTGATTGCTTTCTTTTTCATACGTGATGTCCCGAGGGAAAGTTCTATTCCCCAAAGAGAGACACGACCCGTAGCTGGATTGTTTAGTATATTTGACAAGGGAGCTTCATTGACCACTACGATCGGGTGTGCCGAAAAGTAGTGGCGCAATTTTCGTGCGGTTGTGAATACTCCATATGCTAGCTTTTGGTACTGAGGGTACCTTTGTTTTGAGGGCGATAAAACTTCGCTGACGAAGTATACTGGCCTTTGCACTCCGTGGAGTTTTCCTTCTTCCTCCCTTTCGACGACAAGTACCGTGCTTACCACCTGGGGTGTGGCCGCAATATACAGCAACAGAGGCTCCTTCTCTTTTGGCGCCACCAAGATTGGGGGTGTCGAGATTTTGCGCTTGAGGTCCTCAAAAGCTCTGTCCGCTTCTTCGTTCCATTGAAACTTGTCTCCCTGTTTGATCAAGGCGTAAAATGGTAACGCCTTTTCTCCTATCCTGGCGACGAATCTGCTTAAATCTGCGACTCGCCCGGTTAAGTGTTCTTTCAACTTCTTGGCTTCCTCATCGTTACGATGGCCTGTATTTTGGGTTTGCTTCAATCCCTCTTGCTGATACTAGGAATCCGAGAAGTTCCCCTGCAGGGACGCCAAAAGAGCACTTTGTCGGGTTCAGCTTGAGGCAGAACTTGTCGAGGTTGTCGAAATTTTCCTTCAGGTCCTCAATTAGGGTGTCGCCTTTTTTGGATGTTATGACGACATCGTCGATGTATACTTGTACATTTTTCCCTATCTGCTCTGCTAGGCACTTCGCATCATCCGCTGATACGTTGCTCCCGCGTTTTTCAACCCGAAGGGCATTGTTCGATAGCAGAACACGCCGTAAGGGGTGATGAACGCTGTTTTCACCTCATCATCTTCTTTCAATCTAATCTGGTTATAACCAGAATAAGCATCCAAGAAGGAAAGACGTTCGCATCCTGCCGTGGAGTCGATGATTTGATCGATCCTTGGGAGGGGAAAGTGATCCTTTGGACAATGTTTATTAAGACACGTAAAGTCGACGCACATGCGAAGGACCTTCGTGTTTTTCTTCGGCACCATCACTGGGTTAGCTACCCATGTGGCCTCTGTATGTATTTCTTTGATGAAACCTGCTTCTCCGAGTCTTAATTTCCGACGCATAGCCTTGCGGTTTGGTTCCGAAAAACGCCGCAGAGGTTGTTTGATTGGTTTCGCGATTGGATCCAAGTGTAGGTGGTGCTCGGCAAGTTCCCTGGGTACTCCTGGCATGTCAGCTGGACACCATGCGAAGATTTTCCAGTGCTCACGGAGGAACTCGACGAGCGCGCTTTCCTATGCGAGGTCCATGTTATTTGCAATGGACGTCGTTTCTTCGGGTCTGTCGGGTGAATCTGTACTTCCTTGGAATCCTTTGCTGTGTTGAAGGTTGACTCCTTGCTAGGCCTCCCCACATCTGGTAGTACGTCGTAGTCTGTCGTGAGCTTTGACTCCATATATTCTGCTTGCATCCCGAAGGTTTCTGAAAGCCGATGAAAATCCTTATCACATTTATCGGCAAGCGAAAAACTTCCTTTAATCGTGATTGGCCCCTTAGGTCCAGGCATCCTCCACAACAGGTATGTATAATGTGGTACTGCCATGAACCTAGCGTATGCTGGGCACCCCAATAGAGCATGGTACTGTGATGGGAAATCCACGACTTCAAACTCCAGCCTTTCGATCCTGTAATTCTCTCCAAACTGAACGTCGAGATTAATCCTTCCCAGTGGGTAACTTGGCTTATCTGGTGTGATGCCATGAAATCGCGTATCCGTTGGTTTGAGGTTCGCCAGGGATATGTTCATTTTCCTTAGTGTATCTGCATACATAAGGTTTAGACTGCTTCCTCCGTCGATGAAAACTCACGATACGTCGAATCCTGCGATCACTGCTGGCAAAATAAGTGTTGATTGCCCTGGTCGAGGAACTTGCTGCGGGTGATCCGCAATTGTGAAACCAATGTCTTGCCCCGACCAATTGAGATACTCGACTGTTGGTGGAGGCATCTTCTCTGCCATGAACACCTGCCGAGAAATTACTTTCTGAGCTCTATTAGATGGTCTGCCTTTCTGAATCATCGAGACCGCTCCGTGGGAGTTAGGATCAACATATGGTGGTGGTGCTGGTGCTGCTGCTATTCTAAGCTGGTGTCGATTTTCTTCCGTGATTGCGGGAGGAGGTGGTAGGTGGATCTCACTCCTAGGTCCTTGGGTATTTCGACTTGCTGCTTGAGCATGGGCTTGCGCGGCAACCCTCATCATCGCTTGAAAATTTCGACAGTCTTTCTGTAGATGTCGTGACTGCCTTACCCCATTGTTGTCGACAAAGAAGTGCATCTGGCATGGACCGTTCATCATGTCCTCAGGGGTCACAAAGGGCCTCTGAAACCTAGGTCCATTGCTTGGTCTGCTATTTCGTGAATCATCTCTGTTGTCGCTTCGCTGCTCGTTGCTTCGTTGATAATTATCTCTATTGCTTCCTCCAGCACCTGATCGAAACCCAGCCGAAATTTGGCCAGGTGGATCATAACTCGAAAATCGAGAGAATCGTCGCCTGCCCTGATAATTTCGACTGCGGTCTTCCTCTGTGACCTGTGTCGCTTATTGTGCACAGCATCTTCGCCATCTGCCCATTTGTTTGCTATCTCCATTAATGCTGATACTGTTTTTGGGTTAGTTCTTCCCAAATCCTCCACGAAATCTCCTCGTCGAACCCCTGCAACAAACGCATCTATGGCTCTCTCGTCAGATATGTTTTCTGCCGAGTTTTTGATGATGTTCCACCTTTGGATGTACTTCCTCATTGATTCATCATGTTTCTGTCGACATGATCTCAACTCCTTGAGTGTCGCAGGCTTTTTGCAAGTGGACCGGAAATTTTTGATGAATATGTCCTCAAAATCAGTCCAACTGTCGATGGAACCTATTGGAAGCTTCTTTATCCAAGATCTTGCGGCTCCACTCAAGTGCACCTGAATGCTCTGCATTGCCGTTGCCCTTGTGCCGCCAATTAATTTCACTGTCTCGAGGTAATCTACCAGCCAATCCTCAGGATCCTGCAATCCGTCGAATTTCTTGAAATTGTCGGGTAACTTGAACCCTGAGGGCACCCGAGTTTTCGGACCCTTCTAGTAAAGCATGGTAGTCCGCACATATCCTCCTCAGCTAGGTCTGGAGAGTGTCGATGTTCCCTTCTATGTTGTCGTGCTTGTCTACCCTTGCCTGGGTTTCTGCGTCCCTTGCTTCGCCTGTTCTTTCGGGAGCTGCTGCTGCAACCGCAGGTCGTGGACTATTTTGCCCTGATCCTTCGGGAGGCGTTGATGCAAACGCTGTTCCCATGGCTCCAACACCTGCCATGGCCATGTTGTACAATGCTTCCCTTGGATCTCCAGGAGGTGGCCTGGATGCGAGGATAAAGGCTTGTGTCGCCATATACCCAGCTTCCGGTGTTTTGGGAATGATATTTCCTCTCGTGTCTATCGACATAAAAGACATGTCGAGGTTTTGAACTAGATTCTCTCTTCTCTCAGGTATGTTCTGCAACCTTGACCTTGCCCTGTTCGAGCTTCTCTGTGACTATCTCCCGAAGTTCGAATGTCGACCGAGGTCGCCCTTCCGCTTGACACGGAAGCCGCCTCCTTTCTTCTGTTCAGAACCTCTGTTTGTTTTTCCAATTCCCTTCCAGCTCGAGCAAGTCTATATTGGTATGCCTGCAATTCCTCGACCGTGGCGGTTGTCGCCATTGGTTCTGAACCATCCATAGCTCTTGCGGCTCTATCCCATGCTGCTTGTGGCAACTGAACTCTCATACGTGGTGTAGGCCCAACGTATTTGTTGCCTAATCCTCGCCTTAGGTCAGAGGGATCGACGTATGGATTTCCCAGGTCGTCGAAAGCCTCCGATGTTTCATCCTGATCGCGACTTGCTTCTCCGATGACGTAGATTTGGTGATATTTTGAATTCTGCGCCTTGCTGGATTCGGTGACACCATCAGAGAGATTGGTGAAGACCTTTCCAATGGTGATAGATTTGTCGATGAAGTCGAAGCTGTCGACGCTTTCGGAATCGCTGCTTATATAGGAGTCCGCAGACGACTCGAAAGACATGTCGCTGAAGATCTTGGCGAGTTTTTCGCTTGCCTTGGTGCTGACGAAGCGTGGCGAAGAGGTTTCTTCATCGCCTGACTCGATCGATGATGCCGAGCTTGAAGATTCAGTATGCTCCACAGGAAACCTCGGGAAGATCGGAATTTCGAGACGATAACTTCCTTCCTTCCCGACGCGAAAGTGGAACCTCCCGAACGTCATCTCCATGGGCTCCTCCGGATATGTATATGCATCCAAACGGGAGGGCGGGTGAGGTACATAATCAACGAGACCAGTTTCGATCTGTTTACCTCTGTCCAAGATGTTGCTTGCTGCCGATGAAGTCGACGATCCTGAACGTGCCATCGAGATCAGCTCCTTGTCGCCTCTAAATCCCACAGACGGCGCCAATTGACAAGGTATTAACTTGTCAATGCCTACAAGTAGTAGACTAGGGTTTTGTTGGATGTAGAGGGCAAGTAGATCTCGAAGGTTTCAGCCGAATAATACTCGACGAAATAAAATTAGGGTTTGCTCAACAATGATTCGATGTCTTTCTCGTCCCTCGACTCCCCCTTATATATGAGGCGGAGCCGAGAGATTCATATTGTACACGTTACAGAGTCCGGGAAGGTTTCTAACTCATCCCGTAAGATTACAAATAACACTTCCTATTACAACTCTAACTTTCCTTAATAATATCTTTGGGCTTCTGAGTCTTCTTATCCTTCGGGTAGTGGGCCTTCATCAAACCCCGGGTACTATCTTCGGCAGGCCCATTGGGGATGCCTATGTCACTAAAGCCATGATCCATGGTGGAAGTTTCAGTTTGGACAACAATCCTCAATCTCTTATGAGAATATTATCTGTTGTTGAATGTTTATGCATTAAAGAGGAGTCCATTATATGTTGTCTATGTTGTCCCGGTATGGATGTCTAAGTTGAGAATAATCAAAAGCGAGAAATAAAATGCGAACTTTCTCCATAGACCTTTGTACAGGCGGCATGGAGGTACCCCTTTGTGACACTTGGTTAAAACATATGTTATGCAATGATAATCCATGTAAATCCAAGCTAATTAGGACAAGGTGCGGGCACTATTGGTAATCTATGCATGAGGCTTGCAACTTATAGGATATCTTATACATAACTTATATGCTTTATTACTACCGTTGACAAATTTTTTTCTATGTTTTCAAAATAAAAGCTCTAGCACAAATACAGCAATCCATGCTTCCCTCTGTGAAGGGCCATTCTTTTACTTTTATGTTGAGTCAGTTAACCTATTTCTTTCTATCTTAGAAGCAAACACATGTGTTAACTGTGCATTGATTCTTACATACTTGCCTATTTGCATTCATCATATTACTTTGTATTGACAATTATCCATGAGAGAAACATGTTGAAGTTGAAAGTAACCGCTGAAACTTATATCTTCCTTTATGTTGCTTCAATGCCTTTACTTTGAATCTATTGCTTTATGAGTTAACTCTTATGCAAGACTTATTGATACTTGTCTTGAAAGTACTATTCATGAAAAGTCTTTGTTATATGATTCAGTTGTTTAATCATTGTCTTTACCATTGCTTCGAATCACTTCATTCATTACATATGCTTACAATAGTATTGATCAAGATTATGATAGCATGTCACTTCAGAAATTATCTTTGTTATCGTTTACCTACTCGAGGACGAGTATGAACTAAGCTTGGGGATGCTTGATACGTCTCAAACGTATCTATAATTTCTTATGTTCCATGCTACTTTTATGATGATACTCACATGTTTTATACATACTTTATGTCATATTTATGCATTTTCGGCACTAACCTATTGACAAGATGCCGAAGAGCCAGTTGTTGTTTTCTGCTGTTTTTGGTTTCAGAAATCCTACAAAGGAAATATTCTTGGAATTGGACGAAATCAACGCCTAGGGTCTTATTTTTCCACGAAGCTTCCAGAAGACCGAAGGAGATACGAAGTGGGGCCACGAGGTGGCGACACACCAAGGCGGCGCGGCCAAGAAGGGGCCCGCGCCGCCCTAGTGTGTGGGCCCCTCGTGACGCCCCTGACCTACTCTTTCGCCTACTTAAAGCCTTCGTCGAGAAAACCCCAGTACCGAGAGCCACGATACGGAAAACCTTCCAGAGACGCCGCCGCCGTCAATCCCATCTCGGGGGATTCTGGAGATCACCTCCGGCACCCTGCCGGAGAGGGGAATCATCTCCCGGAGGACTCTTTTCATCGCCATGATCGCCTCCGGAGTGATGTGTGAGTAGTTCACCCCTGGACTATGGGTCCATAGCAGTAGCTAGATGGTTTTCTTCTCCTCATGTGCTATCATGTTAGATCTTGTGAGCTGCCTATCATGATCAAGATCATCTATTTATAATGCTACATGTTGCGTTTGTTGGGATCCGATGAATATGGAATACTATGTTATGTTGATTATCAATCTATCATCTATGTGTTGTTTATGATCTTGCATGCTCTCCGTTGCTAGTAGAGGCTCTGGCCAAGTTGATACTTGTAACTCCAAGAGGGAGTATTTATGCTCAATAGTGGGTTCATGCCTCCATTAAATCTGGGACAGTGACAGAAAGTTCTAAGGTTGTGGATGTGCTGTTGCCACTAGGGATAAAACATCAATGCTTTGTCTAAGGATATTTGTGTTGATTACATTACGCACCATACTTAATGCAATTGTCTCTGTTGTTTGCAACTTAATACTGGAAGGGGTGCGGATGCTAACCCGAAGGTGGACTTTTTAGGCATAGATGCATGCTGGATAGCGGTCTATGTACTTTGTCGTAATGCCCAATTGAATTTCACACTACTCATCATGATATGTATGTGCTTTGTCATGCCCTCTTTATTTGTCAATTGCCCAACTGTAATTTGTTCACCCAACATGCTATTTCTCATTGGAGAGACACCACTGTGGACCCCGGTCCATTCTTTTACATCGAATACAATCTACTGCAATACTTGTTCTTACTGTTCTTTGCAAACATCATCTTCCACACTATACATCTAATCCTTTGTTACAGCAAGCCGGTGAGATTGACAACCTCACTGTTAAGTTGGGGCAAAGTACTTGGATTGTGTTGTGCAGGTTCCACGTTGGCGCCGGAATCCCTCGTGTTGCGCCGCACTACACTCCGCCACCAACAACCTTCAACGTGCTTCTTGGCTCCTACTGGTTCGATAACCTTGATTTCTTTCTGAGGGAAAACTCGCTGCTGTACGCATCATACCTTCCTCTTGGGGTTCCCAACGGACGTGTGCTGTACCGTCACAAGCAGCGACGTAGTCGGCGAAGGAGTCCGGCAGCCTCTGGATGCCGCGCAGGTCGCCCTTGGGGACGAGGACGAACTCGAACAGCACGTCCGGCTCCACGTCCATCTCCGAAAATGAATCCGACGGCGTGGGAGGCGACGGCGAGCGTTCAGCTCTGCCACGACCACGACCACGGCCGCGAGGTCGGCCTCTACCTCTACCAGACATAGCGTCGAGTCCTGTTAAAATGGTGGCGGCTAGGATTTGGGAGAGAGGCGCTAGGGTTTGTGTGTGAGAGGGACGATGAGAGGCGGCCCTTTTATAGGCCGGAGGGAGGCGGAGGAGCGGTGGCGCTCATTAACGCCGGCACGCGAGCGGCGTAACGGACGCGTCGCCGCGCTCGCGGGAACTGCACCGTCGCTGCGGGAACTGCACCGTCGCTGCAAAGCCAATAACTTCCGTCGCGAGGTAGGCGACGGTTAGGTTAAAATTTATTGTGCCGCTGACAAGTCGGCCCCGTCACTCCCTCGCTTTTCGGTGTGTCCGGCGACCCCGGAGCGTCCCTTGTGAGACGGGGACGGGCTCGGGGCGCCGGACACCGTATCGAGGCACGTCGGACAAAATTCGGGTTTGGGGGACGCGGCTGGAACGTTTTTTTGGTCCGGCGCGCCCCAAATTTCTTTGGGAGATGCTTTGGGGGACGCGGCTGGAGATGCTCTTACGAAATGCAGAGTCCGGAAGAGATGCTCTCAGCATTATTCTAGACCGTTACTATAGGCTTGGCCTAGCACGGTTTTACATTTTTTCAAATGCCCGGGTTTACTTTTTTTTTAAACACAGTACAACGCAGACGCTCATAAACACGCACGTATAAACACCCCTATGAATACACGCATGCACATCCTACCCCTATGAGCACCACTGAGGGACTGAGCCGGCATATCTTGAGGTTGACGAAGTCACCACTAGCGCCTCGCTGTTGACGGGCACGTCACCTACCACTGAAAGCATAGCGCCGGTTAAATCCTAGAATAAATCCAGGTAAATGCAAACACCCATGCCAAGTCTAGGACTTGAACCTGGATGGACTGGTTCCACCACAAGGGACCTAACCACCAGAGTCTTCTGGTTCCTTCCTGTTTCGTACGCTCGTACGCGCATTTCGCCACGTTGTGTGCATTGGGCCGACATGAGCTTGCTGAGCTTTCTTTAGTAATGCATGTGCAATGCTGGGCAAACACTAAAAGTTGTAAAACATGATAATGCATCTTCTAAAAGAGTAACAAGTACACTGGAAAGTGCTTTTGACTCCCGAGTTTCAGTGCTCTCGTTATACAAAAAAAAATAAAAGGCATTTTTATAAGTTATCAAAAATTATGATAGTAATATTGTGAATTTTCACTCATACATCTCACAATTATGCAAAATCTTACCCCAAATTCTTTTTTACTTTGAGCTAGACAAAAATAATAAAATCTGATAAGTTTTGGAGATTTAAAAATGACTACTCATATCTATTCTCTCTGTCCTCAAATAAGTGTACATATAGTCTCAAACATTGCTCATAAAAGAGTGTACCTCTATGTTCCCAATCCATTTTAAATTAGCAAAAATTGGTTCCCTCTCATCGCATGAAAATCAAACCAAATAATATTCAGCACATGTTATCTTCCTTTCTACATGCACTTAGCTTATTAGAGGTACACGAATTAAAAATGAGAGAGGTGTTGGTCTGCATCTTTCCGATGCAATTGTCTATGCACTTGATAATCTCTCTTGAAAAACATACACGTCTACTTATTTGTGGATGGAGATGGTACATTTTTGTTATTTTTGTGTAACTTAGAATATAAAGTATTTTAAAACTGATATTTTACACGTTTGTGGGATACATCATTGTCTATATGCGGATTTGTTTTTCATATTTTTTAACTCAAAAATATGTTTTTTTAACAAGACCATTGATACTCATGTGCACCAAATATCTGTCTGCAGCACTGTGATGAAGAAACATGATTTTACCTTTTTGTATTGCTTTTCTCAATATGATCAAAGGTTATGTAAAATGCCTACAGAGTTTAAATAGTGTTCACATGGTTTGGAAAAAGCCATATTTTAAAAACAAAGTCTGGGTAGTATTTTAAAAGTGTTCAGGAGCACAAAAAACATATGTAAGAGAAACAATGTTTGAAAAATGTTCATATTGTTTAAAAAAAAATTGGGTAGTTTTTCAAAAGTGTTCAGGAGTACAAAAAAACATATGTAAGAGAAACAATGTTTGAAAAAATGTTGATATTGTTTAAAACAAAGTTTGGTAGCTTTTCCGTGTTCCGGAGTACAAAAAACATACGTAAGAGAAACAAACAGTTCGCAAGATCAAAAAAATTGTTTGTATAATTAAAAAATATCGTGAGGTTTCAATTTTTTCGCTAACTTAAAAAATACCCGTGATGTCTGATAAATTATTTTCCATGTATTAAAAATTGTTCGCGAGATTCAAAACATGTCCGTACAATTTTTCAAAATCGCAAGGTATAAAAACTATTCGCCGGCCTTGAGAATGTTTGTGTAGTTTAATTTTTTGTGCAGTTTAATTTCTTTTAGAAAGATTCAAAATATGTTTCTAGAAATTCAAATAAGATCACGAAGTTTAAAAAATGTTTGTGAGCCATAAAAAAATCATAAAATTAAAATTTTATCATAGCAATTAAAATAAGATCGCTATGTTTAAAATAGTTGTTTGTAGGATTCAAAAAATGTTCGCAGAAATTAAAATTAAATCACGAGGTTTCTAAAAAATGTCAGGGGCCTTAATAATGTTCATAAGATTCAAAAATGTTTGTCAAAATTAATATCTCGGGGCTTTAAAAAACATCCCAAGATTCAAAAAATGTTTGTAAAAATTCAAATAAGCTCACGAGGTTTCAAAATTTCGCAAGAGGTAAAAATGTTCATACAATCCCTAATTTTTTATTTTGTGAGGTTTTAAATGGGGTTAAAGAAAAGTTTCTTGTGGTTTCAAAAAATTACAGCGAGTTATAAGAAATGCTCATGTGAGAGGAATAAATAATTCATGTATTAGAAAATGATTACTCCCACGGTTAGAAAAAAATTCACACATTACACACAAATAAATTATATATTATCTCATAAAATATAAAAATAAAAATGAAAAGGAAAATAGAGAAATCGTGAACAAACAAGAAAAATCAGTAAAAAATGGAGAGGAAAAAATGTAAAAAGATAAGGAAAAAATAAATCTAGAAAATACATTTGAAAAAATAGAAAACATAAACATAAAGAAAGAAAGAAAGAAAGTAGCCGAAGTTGTACCAACGTGAAGATTGAAGAACGGCTCTAAGGAGAATCAACATATGGTTGGATTGTTAGGAGGACACTGATACCTAGCTCATCAGAGTTCAAACCCCAAGTTTGAGGCTTTCATGTTTCATAGAGACGGAATTTTTTTCTTTAGTGGGGGACGACGTTCATGTCGACAGCGAGACGTATGTGGTTTCTTCGTCAATCTCGAGACCTGTCGGATCATTTTCGTGGACTTAGTCGCTCGAAGGTGCTCATAGAGGTACATTCGTTCACATGGATAAGTATATATATGTATTGTGAGCGTCTACGTCTATCCTGTATTTTGCGGGAAAAAAAACACTATAAGCAATACCAACAGAAGAAACCCCATCTAAAAGGAAAACATGAAGTAATCTGTCGGAGGAGCATAAACATGATGCGCCTAAATTTATTTGGGCTGGCCCGGCAAAAATCAGCATGTGCTCGTTAGCTGCCTAACGGACGCAATAGGTGTTGTATAGGAAATGGCCTATTTAATGGCCTGGTTATGCCCAAGGCCAAGGCAATGGGAGTTTAGAAGAGAGGGTTAGACCGAGATTAGGCAAAGACTCGAGGTGAAAAATCAAACTAAATTAATCCTTCCTTGGTGTATAATGGAAATGTTTTGTAGTTTTGGTATTATAGGTTTAACAGATTTTTCAGTCCAACTTTGATCATTAAATTTACTGATAAAATGAACATTTCTTACATCGAATTTGGTGGTAAAAATAAGACTTTTTGTGAGACATGTTTTGTCTTTCTTACATCGATCACTAAAATATCGTTTTTTTACGAACGCACATAAATTATCAAGATGTACATGGGAAACTTTTTGAAAAATTGAGAATATGATTTTTGTGTGGAGAAAATTATGAGCCCAGGAGGCGAATTGAATTTCTGTCAAATATCCCGTTTCCCCTTTTACTCTCCTAGCTTTCTTCAAGTTTGCTGATCCTATCCGTTATGTCTGTCATAGATCGAAAGGTGAGCCATGCTTTCAGCGGAGCTGTAATTTCCACTCATCATCGATTTGGTGCCATGGAAACCCAGCGTCTCAAAAGCTAGGTTTCGGATGCCAAGGACACCATGGAGGACCTCATCACAAACATTAATTAGCACCATAAGAGAATCTCCACTCGCTCTTCCTATAGCCCTCGAAAACGAAAATGGGTGCACAGGCGTCAAAATACTCCCGCAGCCGCGTACCCCAAATTTATTATCACGCCGGCGCGGCGCGAAGTTTCATCCGATGCCCCCACGCCAAACCCAATCCAACAGGAGGCTATCGGGAGCGCCGGATGGCGCTAAATTAAAGCAAATGCGGACCAACTCGGGAGTTTCTCCAAAAAAATTATCTTTCCCGCCATTATTGGCGCCCCCTGCGCCTGCGCATCCGTTCGTTCCCGCCGCGTGGAGCGGCGGTCAAGGCAGTGTCTCTTCGATGTCACCTTCCACCGCGGCGCCGTCGCCGTTGTTCCATGGCACAGTCCAAAGTGGAGCTCGATGGAGGACGAGTGCCTTGCCGAGGCATCGAAGACGGTGAGCATTGAGCTTCACCAGCACCAATCAGAGTGTGGAGTCCTATTGAAAAAGGGTGAAGGCGGCGTTGGACGAGCGTCGGCTCTTGGATCCCTATTTTAAGGCGCTGACCACCGATCGCAACATGTCTCACCCTTGGCACATGATACAGCACGCCTACAACAAGTGGCACGATGTTGTGGAGGAGGTTCACCGCGTTCACGTTAGCGCCACCAACTTCGATGGTCAAGTACTTTCGTCGCTCCCACCGTGCATTGTCCTTGATCACCGCCATTTGATTTGTCAGGCGTTTTGCAGATGCGCGCCATGATCACTGCCTACCGTGAGGACAACGAAGACGTCAAGTTCAAGTTTGTGCATGTTTTCGCCCGGATTGAGACGTGCGACAAGTGGACGGAGGTGCGGACTGCCAACGCCAAGGCCAACGCGATGTTCGACCCCAACGCCACGACTACGCCAGCTGCTGTTGGCCGGCCCGTCGTGACCGAGAAAGCCAAGGCGATGAGGGATGCCGCGCCGGCCATCGAGGAGCGCCACCCCTCCATTCTGGCGTGCATCGATCGATGACGCCACAACGCATGCAGCCACGCGTGCGGAGCAAGCCGCGAAGATGGAAAGGTTGCGTCGGCAAGATGGGCGTCGGTCATGGAGAGGCAGGACATCAAGCTCGACCTGATCAAGGCCAGCATTGTCGCCAAGAAGAGGAAGGAGGACCTATCAATCCTACTCGTCGACACCAGCGGCATGGACGACGATGTCAATGTGTGGTGCGCCGAGCAGTGCGCCATGATCCTAGACGAGAATCAAGCTCCACCCGCGCCCTAGCCCAGTACCGCGACTCCTGACACCCCACAATGAAGAAAACGAGAATCGGAGGGAGTACTTGAAAACGAGACAACTAGGGCACTTTGAATTTTCCGAACACCTCTGACCAAAGCCCCAAAGAACGCACCCAAATCAGAATTTTTTTTCCAACAAACCCAGATCAGAAATAGAACTCAGGATAACATTGCAAATCAATAACACGCCACAGACACGTTAGAGCATCTCTAGCAGATCCCGGATATCGGCATGAATACACGGCGGCGGGCCGATATGGGGGTTGCGGCCATTTTTTGGGCCAGACCAGACGGTGGTCTGGCCCGGAAAATGTATCCTCGCTAAAACACCCGCATATATAGCGGTCGGCGAGGCGGATGGGACCGAACCCCATCCGCTCCTCCGCTCTCCGCCTCCCGGTGACGTCAAATCGCCGCCCCTCCGGCGATTAACCGACGCGGCGACATGTAGATCGAGCGACCCCACAACCCACTGGCGACGATGGTGGCAGGGCACAAGCGCGGGGGCAGCCAGATAGGCCGTAGCAGACGCTCCACCGAGCGCGGTGGGAGGTTCACCACTCCGCCGTCCAGCGAGAAGACGGAGGCGGCGAAGCTCCGCTCCGATGCGGCGCGCATTCGCGGTAGCTATTGCTACCGCAACTACGGCGTCGCGGCACCGCCCGCCTTCGCCAAGTACGAGTCGGAGCGCTACCGCCACGGTCGCGCCTCCTCCCCTTTTGCGGCGGCGTCGTCGTCGGGGTCGAGCTCCCGCCAGCGCCCGTCGATGGCGTTGGTGGTGAAGATGGAGGTCGACGCGGAGTTGGAGCCGCCGTGCCTCTCGTAGTTCGTCCCCGGCGACTACCTCGACGACGAGCAGCTCAAGCTCGTCCTCCCGCAGCTCGGCGTGAACGCGGGGCTCGCGCTGGGCGACTTTGTCGAGGAGCGCGACCTAGATACGGTGGTCGGCGTCGTCGCATGCTCGAGCCAGCAGAACACGGACAAGGCCGTTGAATGGAAGAAAATCGCCGAGGAGCAGGGGTGCGTCTTCGTCGACCTCTGCAGCGACGAGGAGTGAGGAGGCCGCTCCGACGCGCCGCCGCCATAGCACAGGGCTCCGGTGTGTATCCCGGAGCCGATTTTCATGTAATGTAGTCCCGTGGCGGCGGATTTCAACTCGGATATAGGAAATTTATGGTCAATGTAAACATGAATTGTCCGCACGAAGTGATCTTTCCTCTTGCGCGCGTTTTTTATTTGCAGTTTTATATGCCGTATCTAAACTGTGTTCGTGTTTTTCGAACCCCAAATCTGAGCTGGCGCGGATTTGGGGTTTGGGGTTTGCCGCATCTGCTAGGGATGCTCTTAGTAAAATCTCAACTGCATTAAACACGAAAATGGCTCTCGCGAACCGCGCTCGTAGCTGCGTGAGCGCGCGGCCGGCGATGGCTGGATTTCCTTGCTCCGGCCACCCCTGAGCCCGCCGTGACAAGATCTAGGGTCTGCGCACCTTCCTCTTCCACCTCCGCTCGACAGTTATGTCCGCGAGATGAGCTCCAACGACTCTGCCCGACTTGCTCCATCACCCACTCCGTGGTGCCTAGCCTAGCTGCTGGTGACGATGAGGAGCACGCTGCGGAGCACGCTCTGACTCCGACTGTGATGCCTTCCTCCATCGTGCCGCATCCTACTACTAGCGAGGATGAAGAGGAGTTGTTCCCAAGACGGCGCCGAGTGCTTCGTCTCCGCCGCCCCCCTCTGCCACTTTTGACATTTTAGATTTCGATGCAAATTTTTTGAAAAGACGAAAAACTTACCGCCAGCACACAACCTAGCCGACGTCCTTCTATTCCTTTCTCACTTTCTCCTCCTCCTCCTCTTTCCCTTCTTCACCTTTCCTATCATCCTCTTCCACTTCTCCACCTTCTCTCCTTCTCCCTCCTGTTCCCCATCCTCTCCCCCCTCCTACAACATTTCCTCTACCTCTCGTGACCTCGAGCTCAAGCTACTCCCTCCGGTGAACACCTCTGTGATGGATGCCTCCGGCGAGCTTGAGCTACTCTCCGGCAACCAAACCCTCTCCCTCCATCCCTCCAGTGACCACATCCATCCCTCAGGTGACAACCTCCCTCCCTTTAGTGACCACCTCCTCCCCTTCCCACCCTCCTGCGCAACGCCCACAACCACGGTTCTCGAGCAATGACCAGATCTAGATCTAGGGTATTTTTGAATTCTGGAAAAATTACAGCCGACACACCATAGTGATGCGCCGGCGATATATCATGTTACCGCCGTGCGCTGGTGCGCCGGTGGTAACGTTTGTTGGAGCGGCGTTGATAGCATTTTTCCTAGTAGTGCCAGGTTAAGGCCCCGCGCTCCCGAGTCCCGTCCAATGTGCCTCATCATTGGTCTTGGGCGTCTGATGTTTCTGCTCCTATTGGCTCTTTAGCCTCAGCGGATCTGCTTTGGAGAAACATGCTGAGTTTTTTTAGGAGGCCGTTCGTCCTCTTCTCGAGGTTGTTGACTCCTTGTATGGTCGGCTACTTGGGGCTTTCTGGAGAGAGGGCGGATGCTGCGTTGGGTAGGCTCTTCTGGACGCATGTCGATCCTTTGGTTCTGCCTGTTGTTGGCAAAGTGGACACGAGCGGAGCAGACCTTTATGGTAGTTTTGCTCCTCTTGCTAGGGTGAGTTCGACGGTCACGGCTCCGGTCAAGCAGATCATGCCTTGGATCCTGGAGTTGTGTATTGATGTGGTTATGCTTCCTTCCGTCGGGGAAGTGATTCGACTCGCTCAAGATCTCGGCGGTGGCTTCTCCGCTGAGTCAGACACTTGACTTTGAGAAGCGTGGTGTTGTTGGTGTTGCATTCTCTCTCTCTCGCTCCCTCTCCCTCTCCCTCTCCCTCTCCCTCTCTCTCTCTCCCTCCCTCTCCCCCTCTCTCTCTCTCTCTCTCTCTCTCTCTCTCTCTCTCCCCTAAGTCCGGCATGCATGTGGTTCCTATGGTGTTGGGTTGCTAAGTCAGGACCATTGGTAACGGTGCTTGGAGCTATCGTTACCAGAGAGATTTGCGAGTTTCTCACCACCTTCGCGGCTGCCTACCCTAGATCCGCAGTTGGTTGATGGATGACCCCTAATATCATGACATGTTTTTATCGATGTGGTGTGGGAGTGTCGTGTTTCAAGTTTCGTTCGTGTTGCTTTGTGATCGCTTGTGTTAAATAGACTAGGCGCGGCCCTGTGTGCGTGTTAGCTTTGGTTGTGGGTATGCGTGGGTGTATTGTTTGTGTGTGGTTGGCCTTGTTGTTGTACATTTTCATCCGATTTTCTTTTAAAAACTAAAAAAATCTTCGCTTTTGCCTAAAAAATAGGGTGTGACTATTTCTCAGTCGACTGAGAACTAACTTCGTTCTCAGTCAAATGATATCATCAAATCTCAGTTGCAATTCATATTGCAACTAATGACTAGCACGAATCACGGAGGAAATCAAACGGTGTAGGACTTGACTGAGCACGAATTTAGTTCTCAGTTAGTTGAGAACTAGTAAATCCCTAAAAAATAATATGCCACACATAATATGTACCAAAACTATACCGTTTTGTTTCATCTGCGACTCTTTAACTGAGGTACAACTTTAGATTGCAGATGATTCGATATGTTGAAACCAACCTCCCGGAGCTCAAAATCATAATCAGGACATCACGCATATATCGGAAATGAGGCAGGAGAAGTACTTGGAGATTAGGAGAGAGCTGTACCTTTGCTAATCTGGTCGAATTGGCTTCCTCATCGACATCAAAGTTTGGACTTTGGACTTTGGACTTTGGAGTTTCTTCCTTTCTAACGCCAAAAGATGAAATGTGTCTCCAATCTGCGCAGAAGCCTACCAGCTACCATGCCAAGACGTGCTAATGTAGAGCAGGGCTGAGTCTACTCAATTATTGATTATTATCTATCCCCAACAACTCCAACTTGGCGTAGCCTAGCTTTAATATACTCTCGTTTACTCTGTAGTTAGCGATAAATAATCAACCATCATCTCGCAAGAACCTTCAACAATCAACCTCCTCTCTTCAAGCTTTACAAGAAAGTCTATGGTTGGCCTGGTCCTAGTCAACGTTCTCCTCACGGTGGCTTGTGCGCCTAGTGTAGCCATCAGCAGCTATAGCGCACTAGTAAAAATAAGGGCTTTTATCCTGTCCTTCAAAGAGTTTTTGTAACGGATTTGGCACGAACCGGTGCTAAAGGGGTCATTAGCACCGGTTCGTGCGGTCTGGACGTCCAGGGGGCATTACGAACCGGTGCAAAAGGGTTGGCGTCAGCCACGACCTTTGCACCGGTGTTTAAAGGTCTACCCTTTAGCCGGTTTGTAACCGTGCAAAAGGTTTTTCTGCTCCCCACGCACCTCCACCCCCCTGGATCGCCTTTTTTAACACTGTAAAATAGAAAAGAAAATGATAGAAAATTAAAAAAAAATTGTTTTCAGATTCTTGTATGTTATGCAACCTACTATTCGGAGAAATTCAGAAATTCGAATTTTCACTTTTTTGCAAAAAAAGTTTGAAAAATGGTAAAACCGCAATAACTTTTGCATACGACGTCGGAAAAAACGTATAATATATCAAAAAAATCCTGGGAAAAAGTTACATCCGAATTCACCGGGGTTTACCCGGTTAGCCAATTTTTAAATTCTCAAAATTCCAAATGAAAATATGAAAGCAGGAAGATTTTAGTTTTTCTAGAAATTTAGGATTTTATATATTTTTTTTCAAAATTAAAATTAATAATTGCATCCTGCATAAAGATTACACTCTGCAAATTATAAGTTTTTCAAATTTTCAGGTTTTAGGTTTGGCAAAAAAATTTAAAAAATTGAAAATATTTAAAAATAATTAAAAATTATACAAATTATAAAGTTAATGTTTATTTATTTATTCAAGATTATTATTATATCATTACTTTTGTTTATTAAAAGAATTATTTGAAATTCGAACAATAAAGAAATATGACATCGACCGATATGTTAATAGGATTGATATGATACTACTATCACATACATGCGCGCGAAGCACTTGGATACGGGATGGAAAGGAACTTGGAAGTTAAGCGTGCTAGTGCTAGAGTAGTGGGAGGATGGGTGACCGAGCGGGAAGTCTAAGCACGAGTAAGTAATTAGACTAGAGATAAGGGTAGTTAGAGACTAAACTTGTGAAATAACTAAAATATTAGAAATTCTGAAAAAAAGGACAAAAAGAGGGAGTGAACAATAATTCGAATTTTTTTTACGGTAGCGGGGTTCTACCGTGGCAGCGTTTTAGGACATTTTCCTGCCGCGGCAGACCCTTTAGCACCGGTTCGTAAGGTCCTCTCGCTCGGGCGCCCGACAGCCGCCACGTGGTGCCCCTTTAGCACCGGTTCGTAACTGAACCGGTGCAAAAGGGTGGGGGGGCTTTGCACCGGTTGGGCATCCGGTGCATATGGCCCTTACCAACCGGTGCAAAAGCACCATTTTCCACTAGTGGCGGTTTGACATGTTAGGCTGGTGCCAACGCAGGCTATAGCGCGGGCGATACAACCCGCAGCAAGGCGGTAGCGGGGCTGTAGGCAGACGAGACGGTAGCGGCGGGCGGTGGTTCCATCGCCTGGCGGTAGGGCGCGGTACCGCCTGCCTATAGCCCGTGTTGGAGGCGAGAGCGGGGCGAGAGGGAGGCGATAGCGGTGCTAGTGGGGGCGGTAGGGAGGCGGTAGGGAGGAGAGAGAAGTGAGAGCTGACACTATAGCCCGTGCACTGGCACCGTGGGGTGAGAGTGGGGTGAGAGTGAGGATAAAAGCTGACGTGGCGAGGCTATAGTGGGGTGATGCATTGGCACCAGCCTTATATATAGTTAATTTATAGCTAGCATGTACAACACTTCTTTTATGTACAACACTTCTTCTGTTCACAAATATATGACATTTTAGATTCTTCAAATTGGACTACATATATACCACAATAAGTGAATCTACACACTAAAAATAGACTAAATACATACCAAAATAGATGAATCTACTAAGTAAAAACATCTTATATTCATGAAAGATGAGTACTACTTTATCACTTTCGTAAAATATCAAGGAGCACGTACTAGAGCTAGTTGTTATATTAGGCTCCGCTTAGAGCATCTTCAGTCGCGTCGTCCCAAAGGATTTTGGGACGCGCCGGACATTTTATCGGCCCCAGTCGTGCGCCCCAAAGGTCATTTCCGCCCGGCGTGGCCTAACGTTGTCCGGCACCCCGAGCCCGTCTCCGCTCCACATGGGACGCTCTGGTCACGTTGGGCAGAACGCGAAACCGCGTCGTGAGTGGTGGGCCCGACGCGACATTGACATAGAAGTCGAAAATATGTCGCCTACCTCTGGTCAAGCGACGTTAATGGCCTCGCGGCTTTCCCAGGCGGCGATGTGAAGTGTCTCGTCACGCATGGCCGCGTGGCCACCTGTACCGGCGTTTATTGTGGCCAACGCCCCCACTGCCGCTTCGCCTGCCGCCGCTATATAAAGAGCGCCCCCTCCTTCCTTCTCGTTGCTTCCACATTCCAATCTTGACGCACCATTCTCGACAACCGCCGCCACCTTCCTTCCTCTCGCCACATTCCAATGTTGTCCTCCCGCAAGAATATCCTCGCCGCAAAAGGCTTCGGGAACGGCATCCTCACGGTGACGGAGGCGTGGGCGTTGTACCACGCACGTTACCCGTGTCCCGCCGAACATGCACCTGCCAAGCACCGGAGGCTAGAGGATGGCCATCAACGGGATCAGCTTCCCGCCACCACCGTCGGGCACGGATCGTTGGAGGGACGCGATCAGAGCCCAGTGTGCCGCCTCAACGCCGAGGAGCGCGCCGACCCCACCTAGCCCCCCCACTGGAAACGATGATTGGTGGGCACGACCACGCCGCCCCATTGTGCTGGACGCCACAGACCATCGCGAGGTGTTTCCCTTCGCCACCACACTCCCCTAGCACCTATCTATACACGCCATAAATGAGAGACACTAGTTTTCTCCACATTGCTCGCGTTAGTGTCCAACACCGTCAGTCAAAGTGTTTAGGGCGTCATCGATGTCCTCGACCATTTCTTCTCTCCTTTGCATGCGTCTAGTTCATATCTATCTAATGTGTCTGGTCTCGCCACATGCAGTTCTTTGTGGATGTTGATCTCATCTCGGCACCCCCGCATGCCACCTCCTCTGGGCCATCGCTGTAGAGCTCCTTTTCAAAATCTAATCCTACCTGTGTATTACCCCTTGTATCAGCGTCATGGTCCCACTTATCATTCGATATACCGAAGTCCCACTCGTGCGCGTTTTGGTCAGGGATACGGCGATGCTTACAGTCAAACAAAGATGGATGGTCTGACGTATCTTTGCGGGCTCTTCGTGGCCCCACTAGTCAGCAGATAACGGTCAAAGTTGTTGACCCGTCGGTCAACCGGCCGTTACAGCACTTGTGAGGGTTTTAGATAAACGCTTGGAGAAAACTGAGAAAAAACTAGACAACTGAGAAAAACTAAACACAACTAAGAACGTGAGAGCACGGAAATATAAATCCCTAAGAATAAAACCGTATATGAGTTCTAACAGGAACGATGGACAACATCCCGTGATGCCGGAATTAGCAAGCACATTCTGACTCAGCAGCTTAATTAGCAGCACCTACAGTCTACAGAGGACTAACATGGCCGAAACTAAGCCAGCTACGGCTCTAGCAAAGAAACAGAGCACCGAATCCATCAAGCGGCCGCAGTCGGGGCCTGGAAGAGAGGCACGTACCGTCCACCGGCGTCGTAGGAGTGTGCGCTCGCCCAGACCCTGACGATCTGGACGGGGACGACGCTGCTGGAGCCGTCGTCGTAGCCGATCCGGAGCTCGCGGGGGGTTTCCCGAGGGTGGTGGAGCCGAAAGACGGCGCGGACGGTGGCGAGGTCGGGCGCGGCGAAGCAGGCGGGGTCGACCTCGCGCTGGAACCCGAAGTGGCGGCAGCTGCTCAAGATGCCCTCGGCCGTGCGCAGCTCGATGGGATAGTCGTGCAGGCATAGAAAAAATTAGCGCACTATTTCACCGCTAATAGCACTCTATAGTCTTTGTAGATAGTCCAGGCTACATTATTTCGACGCTATAGCGTGCTATTAACGCGCTATAGCACGCTAATATCGTATTTTTCAGCCAACGCTATTTTGTTATAGCGCACTATTTTTTTCCTTGCGTGCATGGTGACGTGGACCATGATCTCTGGCTACGGGATGGGCACGTTGGGGACGATCTCGCAGGAGTGTCACCGTGGCGCCGTCCAGCTCGAAGGGCTGCCTGCGCATGGCCGCCTCGCACTCCGCTGGCGCGCGGAAGCGCATCACGGCGCCGCCGTAGCCGCCGCCGGCGAAGACCTCGAAGGTCTGCATCAGGTCGAGGGCCAAGGTTCGGAAGACGAGGCGGATGAAGGGGACCGGGTCGGCGTGGGCCGACGTCTCCGGCGGGGTGATGTACGCGTACGCGAAGCGTTTCGTGTACAGCTCCTCGTCTGGGTCCTGCGAATCGTGACGTACTCGCAATGCGGGCGCCCCTTGGGCTTCTTCGACGGCGGGACGACCAGGCGGACGGCGGTGGCGACAGGAGGGACCCCGAGGCCCGCGAAAGAGTCGACGAAGGCCGGGCGGTCGGTGGGGATCTGCAGCACCGTCGCCCCCTCAGATAGCAAAGCGCTAGTGGCGCTGGCCCGGGCGGGCATCATCTTGTTTGATGGTGGAACAGGTAGTGGAGTAGTGGTGCTGTGTGTGGAATGGCTCTCCGATGCTTGGAGCAATGCAGCGAGCGGCAGTGGTTTTAAGACATAGTAGATCGCTCGAAGACGGACCGAGCAATTTGTCGAAACCTGGACGCATCGCAAGACAATTAAAGAAATTCTCAGGAAACATATGCATCGCATGGAGAATTTTTCACAATAATTTTAATGCATAAATACAGATACAATACAATACAATACAATACATTACAAGTTCAGAATACATTCAAATGTTCACTAGTTAGTTCACAAGAAGATCGGAGTTGCCGACGCTTGTGGTCGACAGTATGTGATACGATAACAAAAAGTAATAAACATATCAACGCACGGGTATTGACCTAATGTATTATATAATTGAGATATTATTGTTCAACTTATTAGGTCAAAATTTAGGTTTTTCATAGACCTCATAGGAACGGAGGTAGTACACTGATATACTCACCTTATTCCCTTGTATATGCAAGAGCACATCTCCTCACCTTATACCGGATGAGACGAACCCCCAAATGTTTATATGGATACAAATCTCCTCAATCCACATAGCTCTCGCATCTCCGACCGAGAGGGCACTTCCGAGGACGAACTTCACTCGCCCCAATAGCCATCGAGTTCATGGTTGACGCGGGGCATGACAACTCAACATGTTGTCGTCATGTGGTGCTCGTACTTGAATGCTCCCGCGGTGTGGGTACACACTACTACACGGTAGGGTTTTAGGGGCACTTTGCCCCGGGGCACTTTTCAAAATGCCCCTAAATACCCCCTTTAGAGGCACTTTGGCTAAAATGCCTCTAATGCTTTACCTATTGGGGCAGTTTGGAGAAGTGCCCCAATTGGTATATACATATTGGGGCAGTTTGGAGAAGTGCCCCAATTGGTATATACTATTGGGGCAGTTTGGAGAAGTGCCCCAATTGATATGTACCTATTGGGGCAGTTTGGAGAAGTGCCCCAATTGGTATATACCTATTGAGGCAGTTTGGAGAAATGCCCCAATTGGTATATATCTATTGGGTCAGTTTAGAGAAGTGCCCCAATTGGTATATATCTATTGGGGCAGTTTAGAGAAGTGCCCCAATTGGTATATACCTATTGGGGCAGTTTGACAAGTGCCCCAAATTCTGTTGACGGAACAACAAAAAATTTAAGTGCTCAGTTATAAATAATATGATTGCCTACTAAACAACATCAAATTATGTCGAAACTACAGAAACAACGGGTATAAACATCTAGTAATAAAAGCAGATAATTCAAACACTTAGTTCCTACAAACCCCACTAAGAAATGCTTACCAATGACGAGCCCTTTTGCCTTACCAGCTTGCCCATCACTAATATGCAGTCACTGGTAAAAGGTTACTAGTGACAGGCAGAATGCCCGTCACTGGTAATGTTATCAATGACAGGCGTAATCGTCTTGCCCATCACTACAATATCCATACCAATGACAAGCACATTGTATTTTCTGTCACTACTAAGTTCTTACGAATTAAAACAATTATATAACCAGAATTTATTTTTATATACAATGCCTCCAGAAAATTGCATACATTCAATATAAACTCAAAAACTATTCAATCTTCAATAATGTAACAGAATTCATTTATATACGATGCATCCAAAATTGCATACATTCCACATAAGCTAAAAAATTGTTCACTCTTCAATATCTGTTTGTACATTTATATCGTATATCCTTCGTAAAAACTACGACTGACAATTGAACTAGAATAACTAGTAC
The DNA here is from genome assembly GCA_030979885.1 of Lolium multiflorum. Classification (NCBI taxonomy): domain Eukaryota; kingdom Viridiplantae; phylum Streptophyta; class Magnoliopsida; order Poales; family Poaceae; genus Lolium; species Lolium multiflorum. The sequence goes on along the minus strand of JAUUTY010000643.1, from coordinate 160,822 downwards.
TAGACAAGTGAGGCCGATGACCAATGAAAAGCAAATCAAATTAATTAGCTACATCATTGGATAAACAAATTGCATAAGAACAAGCACAGATATAGCACTTCATGTAATATAAGAAGCTCGACATAGGCCTCGAGCATGTTGTTTTTCATAACATCAAGATATTCTCGAGTTCTGATTCCAATAACGACATCCTCACTCTGTCGTGACCTATACAATATAGGTACAGGCTCATGTCAGTAAGACTGGAAGGACCATAACATCAGAACAAATCAGCAAACATGTCTAATGTATCTCATTCTCTACTTCCTGTGAAAAGGCACGCCATGTGAGTTCAGTTTGGCTAGGTTGTAAAATGTGCAGGTTACAATTAACGAAATAATCAAACTAAGCATCAATCATGTTGGCCAATCACATAGTCGGACCCTATAAAGCCTACAAGCAGATTGCATCATAAAAACTTAAATAGGAACAATACTACATATTTATAATTTATCAGTACTACGTCAGATGGATGCTTGAAGACCTAACGTGACAGGCTTAGCTAGCAATTTTTAAATACAAACAGAACACTTCTATTATGGAAAATAGATATCCATGTCCTAGGTGCACGAGAACACTTCTATTAAGGAAAATAGACATCCATGTCCTAGGTGCACGCTCTAAATATGACGCAACAGAGTTGTGGAGGTAACATGGCGATAGGTAATCAAACATTTAGCTCTGCAATTCAATAAGGTCCAACCATACCATATTAGAAAAGCATGGACAATATCGTGCCTTGGTAACTAAGTATGTTGCCTATCAAGCAGCGCAGCTGTTGATCCCTTCTCAAATGCTCTTCAAGGAATGTAAATTGCTTTTTTAAATGATCTAATGAACTGAAATCCAAATAGAGCAACCAATGTTAGTTCAATGAATTTCTCAGTGGCTTATGTACAACCTGACTGACTCCACACAACAAATGACAAATCGTAGAATGGGTAAGTAGTACATGATACACATCAGACAAGAACAACTGCCACATGCTTTGTTTATCAATTATCAGCATCATCAGAAGAGTAGAAAACTAACCATAACGAACATATATACATAGATTCTATTTTATATACTGAACATTGACAATACTGAAAAATGCATACCATGTTTCATGCAGAAGTAAACTGATAGGTAAGATAGTGTTAGTAGAATCATCTCGGAACTGAAAAAAGCCCTCCACTTCAGTTGAGGATATTAATCAAAGTAATAAAAGAGACTTTGCACCTTGGGTACATGAAGACAGTTGGCTCAGCACCCTCAAGAAATTCCTGCAGCATACTAGACGGACATGCGCGCTTCGCCGCGCCGGCTGCCTCCCGTTGTTGCATGCGTGGGCTAGCACGTTGCATTCCTATGCGTACGTTTTATATGTTTCTGTTTCTGTTTCTACGAAAGCATCTTAATGGCACAGGTAACAGTGTAATGGATCCGAGTATAGATCATCTAAACAAAGACATCAAAGCCAATTGGAACATAGTCTATTTGGTATGATCTTTTGAATTTTGCCAAGGAATCATCCATATTGTATCCAGATTTTGACCATGTGTTTCTTTATTACATCATGTAACCTATAGCTAGGTACACTAAAACATAACCAAACAGGAGGTCGTAAAATAGAGTACTGAATCTGTAACTAAAAAAGGGGCATCTTCCAAGCTGTTGTCGCCCGGGCTTTCGCCATGGCCCATATGTTTCCTTATTAGGGCACATGTAACCTATAGCCAGGTACAACCAAACATGAGGTTCTAAAATATAAAGGAGTATTGAATCATAACCAATAAGAGGGGCATCTTTCGTCGTGGCCTCGCTCACAGGTAACACAATTGCCTTTGATATCTCACTTTCTCACAGGTTGTGGCTTTGGTACCGTCGCCTTGACGCCTTGCTTCGGCTCTGTTGGTTGGTCCTTCGACCATTTGAATTCCATCACCTTATACATAACTTTTTATCCCCTGTATATTGCACCACAAAGCTCCTTCCTTTCACGGCAAAAGAAAAACTTCACGAAAGTACTAATGGCAGCATTGTGGCATGACCATGTTGTGCAAACTAAACAAATTGCAGCCTAAAATTAGAAAGAAAGAAAAACATTGAATAGTTTTATGGCACAGTGTGGTGCCACAATTGTAAAAATATTTGGACATGTTGTGTTATTGTACAACAACTAAGAATATTCTTGGGAGCATGTATGTTGAAACGAAATAAAAAGAATCAAATTTACATTACCTGAAAGAGAACAGAATAACAACATGAAGGCAATAGACATAAATCAAATGAATGTGTTTTACTTTCTTACCCCGAGTAGTCCCATGAGGTTGACGAAGTGAGATAAGACACATGGACAGAAAAAACAACATTCATATCCAAGCTCTGAGCCCACTATGACAATGGCAACTGGAGGAGTTCGCCCCACCTTCGCTCCCGTGATCATTTCGAGGGGAGAGGCAGCACTGCCATATGAGTGCCACCTTCAAACACCATAAAACCAGGAATATATTATGAAAATACTCATTAATAAAGATACTATTATCAGATAAAATGTGTAGAAGTGTAGGGCGCAAGCAAGTATTATGAATTAATGACAAAATATCTATAGAATGGTTTTTATTTTTTGCAAATATTATCGAATGGGTCAGATTGACCCAACCAACCAAACTAAAAAATACTTAAGGTAGCAACACATCCATTATTTAAAATTGCCACGACTGAAATATAATGCACGAATAATTGCCTAACTAAGCACATTTGCATGGAATCAACTTCGAAGATTTGAAAATATCTCCAACGTAGGATATGTTGAAAACTATTATCATATAGAAATTTTATAGGTGTAAGGAGGAAGCAAGTATTACACAATAGAAAGCCGGTGATATTTTAGATGAGAAAGAAGACTTAATTAAAATACTACTCCCTCCGATCCATTTTAATTGACTCAGATTTAGTACAAAGTTTGTACTAAATCCAAGTCAACTAAAAGGGATCGGAGGGAGTACAAAAATGGATGCATGTGCAGCAGCACCTATTATTAGAAATCTGATTAAGATTAATAATGAAGCATTTGAACATATCATTAATACCTAATCAAGGAATGAGCTTGTGTCATCACACTCTCTGCATCTAATTACTGCACAGAATCATCAAGCTACATTAGTTTTGGTAGGACATCTTTTCCAAGCTTAGGAAGTAGGAAGTGGAGGGGCATAATTTTAGCAGAGAGCAATATACCAGTGCCAATAGAATTTTACATCAGGTAAAGTATCTATATTCTTCAACGCGGAAACTTAACTACATTTCATATCAATTCACCACCACACCAAGTACTCTAGTTGAGGCAAACAATACCTTACAATCAAAACCAAACAACAACAATTAATGGAATATTTAAGGATGATCACTACAAATCTCCTATACACGCCTTCCAGCACCAGAACTACATAAGCATGCAACCTCAATAATATCACATGCTAACAACTATACTAACTAAAATTCTACACTCATCAATTCAACACATTAAAGTCATACTAAAGCACGCAGGAGGGTTATCTAGAGGTGTCTGTCCACCACATGAAGCCGAGGTACTTGAGGGTGCAGGGCATGGAATCGAGCGAGCGATTGAAGAGGGGGTGGCCCAGTGTCTAAGTCACAAAGAAATGTAAATCATCGCTGAGTTTTGGTCATCCTAGTTGTTTCCCTTATCTCAAATATCTCATCATTCCAAAAGAATTTTTTTCCATTAAAAAGCAAGACAACTTCTTCTATCAAGTCCCAGCTTGAAGTAGAAGATGTGACTATGGATGCCTAGATGAAAGAAATCCAGTTGTAGAAGAGAAATGTAGACGTTCTAACTACTGGAGTTGTGCACCAAAGGAACAATGTGTGGCCTTTTGACATTTTCAAAAAGCATCAAACACCAATTCAAAGATAGGTATTTCATCGAAATTCTCTGTATAAAAATATACTGTGTAACTTTAGTGTGTTGCGCAAATTAGTGGTACCATATATATATGAAGTTGTGTTATACAATTCGTGCATTCTCCATAAATATGGCAGCTTGTATCTATGCATCAATAATAATATCACAACTTCATTTTAAATCTTCTAAGACTAATAAAGGAAACACAGAGTAACAAAAGAAAATATAATCTGATTTCTTCACATGCAGCCAACATTACGAAAAATTTAATGAGGCGCATTCGCTAAGAAAAATCCTAAATGGTGATATCTATCATACATGTATCTTCCAGGTCATGATAATGAACTTGAGGTCAATAGCGATGCAAAAACAGAAAGATATATGAATTACAGTAAAAATGTATAGTTCAGAAAAGGGCCAGTCTACGTAGAAAATATCAAGATAGAAAGGAAGATGAAATATTCTCTTAAGCATTACACTACAATCACTCAAAATCAACTAAAAAGGAACCATGCAAGAATGCCCAGGCGTGTACTGTATTTTCAGAGTAAACCTTGCTGTCTCTGGGAAGTTTTCGCGCCCAGAAAAGCTGGTTATTTTCCAACTATATATCAACATGCTAGAGTTAATTGACTAAATTTACCTGTGGCGATTAATTTGGAAGTAGCGGTGGATGTTTCTATTTATCAACATGCTAGAGCTTATTGACTGAACTTACTTGTGGCAATTAATTTTGAAATACTAGTGAATAATACCGGTCGTCAGCTTTGACGTGAAGAGTGGCGCTATGGCCGGTATAGTGATGGCCAAACGGGAGCGGCTCGCCGCCGATGTAGAGCAGATGAGCAAACGACAGAGCCTACTCCGGACAACCTGCAAATAAAAAATGCACCACAAACAACCAACATAGTTTAAAAGATGAGCCAACGAACCCCAAAACAACACTAATTAATAACTAAATAGCAAAGAGTATGTGTGTTGCTACGAAGCCATAGTTGAATTAGTTCAAGGATATATACAATTTGAAGTATGTTAAATATTTCCAATGATAATGCAAGTCAAATGAAGATATTTTTTATAAGTGGATAGTCAAGTGAATGTTCAAAGTGAACCTTTGTAACTTCTCGAGGAAAACGGATAGCAGTAACATTTGGAGTGCGCTCTACTACAACAAAGGGAATGTAGGGGACAGAGAAAATGAACATGACTAAATTGGAAGCTCGGGATGGTTAGTATTGAAGCCACTATTGTTATTGTTGGAAACATAGATAGTACATGGCGAGGCTTTGTCAAATTTCTATTGTAAACTACTAAACTGTGTTGAGATATATCATATCATGCCACTTGTTTAGAGGAAAACGCATCAAACCAATAACACTTGATGGACTAAATTTGAAGGAACCAACATGACAAAATACTCAGTGGTATCAATTGACAGAAATAACAAGGGATACTAGTATTAGGTTATTGGAAACTAGTATCAGAAACCAGAAAGAAAGTAGACAGCTTGGAACTCTCCACACTTCAGGCTAAAAATATCGTTTCTCTAAACCATGTGTGCCCTACTGCTTTTTTATTGGTCTCAGCAAAGCAGATGTACTACTAGTCCTCACCTTTTTTGTACTAATCAAGTTTTATTACCCGCCTACTTAACAAGAAGCAATACAGTGATGCATAATAAGTAGAAATGTTAGACAAACCGTGATCTGCAAGGTCAGCTAGAAATGCAGACACCATAGATCGTTGATCAAAATCTGCAGGTGATCATCTACCCAGATCTGCAAGATCTGATGGGGATGTAGACACCAGAGATCATCTAGCTGCTTACTTTCTCTTTTCCACTTACCAAGACAACTAATTCTGAGTGCTTAGGACTAGTCCTTGCAGAAATTGACCTACATAACATCAAGAAACGGAGGGCACAAAGCGCTCGCTCTTCTCTACCTAGAGTCCAAAGAACCAGACTAGAGGATGGGAGGTGGACGACTGGGGAAACCAACGCACTGGCGGGATGGCACGGAGCTCGACTCGCCTGACATGACTGACAAAGACGAGGGTGGACGATGGTGATGTTGCGGGTCACCGCCGGTGCTATGTCTGTGGCGGCCCGCAACCAACGAGGAGAAGGAGGACTAGAGGAATATGGAGAAACCCTATGGAGGGGAGGATAGGGGAAGAGGCAAGGGAGGAACTCACCGGAGAGAAGGCCCTCTTGTGTCCGTCGGCGTCCCTAGGTCAGCGTCCGTGCCGTCGCCTCCGTCCTCGAGACACACTTTCCCGACGAACTCACAGGAGATTTTGCTTTACTTTTTTTAGTGGGCCTCCCGTCCCGTGTGCGATGGGCTGAGAAGAAAACGGCCTCGCGCGGAAAATTGGTGGGCCGGGAAAATAAGGATGGCCGCGTTGACTTTTCTGCTACCACAATTTCCCCAGGTCGAGCGAACTCACCCGAGCACCGGTGACCATGGAGGAGGTCCTAAGCACCGGCGATCCTAGCGCCGCCGCGATCCGTCTCCTCTAGCACCGGTGACCTAGAATCGGCGTCGTGCATCTTCTCCCCCGCGACTCCTCTTCCCACCCACGACCCAGACCACCGCCTCGCGAGGACGCCGCGCGGCCGCGAAGCCTCGTCGCCAAACCCTAGCTTCTCCCTTGCATCCGATGCGCAGATCGCGGCCAGGCCGCCTCCGGCTGCCTCCCGCCGATACCGGCGCCCCGGCGCGACGCCGCCATGGACCCCTTCGCTGGATCCATGCCTCAGCGCCACCCTACATCACTCAAGCGCGCGTGCCCGCGAAATCCTAGCCGTGGGGCTTGGGCTCGCAACACGGTGCCCACGCCCGCGCCTCCACTACTCCCCTTCCTCGACCACGAGCTTCCCTGCCTCCCTAGTCCCCAGCTACCCGACGTCGACGACTACAACCTGTTCCTGTCGCCTGGGTGGCCGGGACCTCTCCCCACCGTGGTACGGTGATAGGCTACGGATACCCTCCCGTCTTCTTCAGCGACCTCGATGGCTTCATCCACGATTACAACTACCACTGTAAGCTATTTCTTCTCCCTTCAATCTCCCTTGTGCACTGTGATGGTTCGCCCAACGAGCTGTAGTTAGTTTTAGGTTTAGGACTATGGTGTTGTTCGCCTGAACAAGTCATGTGTCTGACATACCAACATCTATGTATTATGTTCTGCACATAGATTGTGCCTGCCACATGTGAGATGTAAATCCCAGTTTTGTGCTTTGAATGTTCGAGGTGAAAGCCGCTAGTCACCTAGTGTCTGTGAAGGCCAATATGATTACCAACTTATTTATGTTTGTTGAGCTATTCCTCTACCACAGTGACTAGACTAAGTACATTTTATCTCTATATTCTATGCAGGGTACTCCTTCTAATGCACGATTTATCCCAGTTCGAGCTATTTTCTCACCTATACTAAGTAAATATATATTTTGTGGCAAAGGTGTCTCACATGGCTTTTCTTGGAGGCACTTGGACATGAATTTCCCTCTAATCAACTCCACTTCTTACCTGTTATTGATTCTTTGACTGATTTTATATTAAAATGGAACCTTAAATTCCACCCTTTTATCATATGTAACAATCCTCTCTTTTCTTTCATTTGTGAGAATCTGCATACTGTAAAAGGATAAAGAAGGCCAATCAGTTTGTGGTTTATGTGTAGTTATGTGCTGCATGATTGAGCACATGACTACATCTAGATGTAAACATACTTATATACACATACCGTACTGTATTTTAAGATACTAGATATCAGCAAGCGATGTCCAAAACTCTTGACATTTCTTTAAATCCTTCAATGTTGATTACTAGATGAATTTTATGTAGACTTAACCTTGATCATACTAACAACTTCATATTTCATTAGCACTTCTGGATAGCCATTTCCATGGTATTTCTACTAGCGGCTACTTCACTCATGCTTCTTAAATTATGCGGTAAGCTATACAAATACTATTGAGCATGTTGTAGTTGTGCTGTTGGAAATTATATATTTTCCCCTTGTTTACTATATTACATCGAAATATCTAGCTTATGTATTTTGTTGCTAGATTAGCACCTAAATCTGTGAGGATAACTTGTTTACATGTAGTAGCATTCATAGTCAACCTTGGCTAAGAATTTGAAGCAGTTGTCCATGTACCAGAATACCATAGTAACTTTTTTGGTTTTGAATTGACCAAGTTATATTATACGCCACAGGTGATGCAGTTACTCTGGGGTGGTGGGATTTATTCATTAACTTTGGGTAACAAATACATTTCCTCATTTTAAAACATGCTCTGATTTCATGGAAGAGTTCTTGCTAATTGCTGTAGGAGCTGCAACTTGCAGCTCCTTCTTCTACCTCTACCTCTCAACTCTCTTGTCTCTCAAGAACACAGACAGGGAAGAAGAAGAGTACAGATTTTGCCCGTGGCTACATTTTTCTCTATCTTCTCATACAACAAACATGCAGATTACAGTGTCCTATTTATAGACTGATACACGCACGGCCGGGTGCCACACCGGCCACTAACTCCACCATGCACGCACACGCACAGCACTAACCTAATCTTCTCCTAGAATCTCTCTAGGCTCCACTTGACCCGGCCACACATGCACGTTTATGTTGCAGCTACCAAACTACCTAGATGAGTGGATGACCACATCGATTCACTTAGCTAACACTTGTGCAGTGCCTTGTCTTCAGCTCTTGCTCCACACCTTTGGTATCGGCATCTCACCATACCGCTGCCTCACGCAACGCCATCTCGGCATCTCGCCTTGTACGCCTCCGGCGGAATACTCGCCTGCTCCGTACGTATCACACGTACGCCTTGCTGGCTCTAAGAACTGACTACGACGATCACACCTAACTATATGCATACGAAATAAACATGCTGATACATGAATCAAGATTAGTGCTAACATTCTCCCCCTAATCTTGATTCTCCAATCCTCTTGGAGCTTCAAAGAAGGGACAGCCCTTCATGACCGTCGCCTCCTCGCACCGGCATCGCACCGATGTCTCCTTGTGGCAGCATCACACCGCCGTCCCCTCCTTGCGGCATCACACCACAACCAGCTGCTAGCGGCATCGTACCGCCAACAGCCTCCACCTCGCGCTGCCAGCCTCCATTTCGAATGGAGTCCACCGCGACCGCCGCCGCAACCGCACCGTCGCCGTCGCCATCTCACATGGAGTCGGCCGAGCGGCCGCCACCGCCCAGGATCTTTAGGCTCTGATACCAAATGTAGGAGCTGCAACTTGCAGCTCCTTCTTCTACCTCTACCTCTCAACTCTCTTGTCTCTCAAGAACACAGACAGGGAAGAAGAAGAGTACAGATTTTGCCCGTGGCTACATTTTTCTCTATCTTCTCATACAACAAACATGCAGATTACAGTGTCCTATTTATAGACTGATACACGCACGGCCGGGTGCCACACCGGCCACTAACTCCACCATGCACGCACACGCACAGCACTAACCTAATCTTCTCCTAGAATCTCTCTAGGCTCCACTTGACCCGGCCACACATGCACGTTTATGTTGCAGCTACCAAACTACCTAGATGAGTGGATGACCACATCGATTCACTTAGCTAACACTTGTGCAGTGCCTTGTCTTCAGCTCTTGCTCCACACCTTTGGTATCGGCATCTCACCATACCGCTGCCTCACGCAACGCCATCTTGGCATCTCGCCTTGTACGCCTCCGGCGGAATACTCGCCTGCTCCGTACGTATCACACGTACGCCTTGCTGGCTCTAAGAACTGACTACGACGATCACACCTAACTATATGCATACGAAATAAACATGCTGATACATGAATCAAGATTAGTGCTAACAATTGCTTGATGACATTTTTTTGGCAGAATATCCCAGTGCTTTGCTTTTCTTGTCTGCGCAAGGTGGTCCAATCCCATGGTCGGTATAGAGCCAGTGCTTGGTATAGAAATAAATTATCTCATATGAACAGAGTGTGCAACTCGAATATCAGTGCTCCATTATTCTCCAAAAGGAATTCTGATGTGGAAAACCATGTGGTCTGCAGGATATTGGTGGCCCTGTACTGATAATTCCTATCCTGATTTTTCAAGTTCTTCTATGTATGCGCTTAGAGGTATGCTCAGTTCCATTTTTCTAAATGCTTTGTTTCCTTCAAAATTTACTGGTAGGCACTGTTTTACCATCTTTCTTTGCTTTAACTTATCGTCAGTGTGATACCACATACAAATGTCTAATTTCCGAGCTGACATACCAACATCTATGTATTATGTTCTGCACATAGATTGTGCCTGCCACATGTGAGATGTAAATCCCAGTTTTGTGCTTTGAATGTTCGAGGTGAAAGCCGCTAGTCACCTAGTGTCTGTGAAGGCCAATATGATTACCAACTTATTTATGTTTGTTGAGCTATTTCTCTACCACAGTGACTAGACTAAGTACATTTTATCTCTATATTCTATGCAGGGTACTCCTTCTAATGCACGATTTATCCCAGTTCGAGCTATACTGTTCAGGCTCATTGCGTGGTCCATTGATGAACATAGCAAAGAGGAAGAAGCCCATTTATGCTATACAAATAACATTGGGTATTCACTGCATAATTCTATCTTGTATTCTTGTGTAAACATCACTGCGAGTTAATATAAATATGTGGATCTATTGGTCACCAGTAATTGTATGTAAGTCTATGAGAAGTTAAACATAATTAAGTAAATAATGCCTATGTTGAGGTCACTGCCATCTTAATACAGGACTGCATAACATTTTCTTATTGCGGTAGTGCGCTGCAGAAATGCATCACGGTGCAAAGATAAGGGTCTGCTTGTAGAGTGTCGAGAGAAACAAACAAGGTAATCAGTGTCTAAAAGAACTTGCCATGTTGAACCCACAACTGAATATGAAGAATCCTATCTAGTGTTTGATGAGCCATTTCTGTTCTTGATTAATTAATCTGGTAGATTTAAGTACTGAACACACCAGGAACTTGGAGGAGTCCAGTAACCAGAGTCCTAGGACATATACACTACTAATGGATCAGTTAATCGAGGTAGTATTAATTAGTGAGAGAAGCAATTTTGTTGTCATGACAGGCTAGACTAGGATTCTTAATATTACCTGTTTTTTAGGCTTGAGGTTTCTTCAAAAAATCATCCCAGAAAGGATTTTTTTTCAAAAAAATACTTTGAAATTCTAATAGTGTTAAGATACATGTAAATATGTATACATACCTTGAAAGCTTCTTTAGGCGTTAAGGTTCCTACAGCATACATGATGTTGCAATATATAACTTCAGTGCATGTAGTACTACCTTCTTATTTTTTTAACTGTCCATACATGGAACCTCAGAGTTGGCCGTGGTGAACTTAAGGGACGATGAACTGGGCCATGTTTTGGAACTTCTGCCACATCATCAGCGCGGGCTCTCCTTCTCAACCACCTCATGAAGATTTTCTGCATACTAAGATTAATGATTACGTTTTGATATATTTATGTTCCTTATTGGACTTCGTAGTAGAGTAATATTTCTTTTTTCTAAATATTTGGCAATGGACCCTTTTTTTATTAAAACTACTAATAAGTAATAATATATCGGATGCAAGGTTTAAATAGCTAGCTATTGCTTTTCTAGACCTTGAAAGTCACGCTATGACACCACCCTGTACCACTATTGGATATGACCCCTATAGCACCAAATAGTTGTGTCATTTGCATTGGCGCGAAAGCAGCTCTAGCTAGCGCTATTTCTGTAAGCAGACATGGTCAAAAACAACAGACAGTTTCTAATTGTAACTATAAACTTAGGCTATAATATATGAGTATATGACCATGTCAATTGAAAAACAGAAAGCCTAAAAGGATAGCATTCAAACTTGTGACATTGGTTTATTGATACCATGGATATTACTAAAACCTCATATGATTTAGGATGCATAGCTGAAGGGACTGTACATACATGGGTTCAGGCTTTTAGATTTTGTGTGGAGTGAAAATCTCGGATTTCTTCAATATGGTAGTAGTTGGTTATATTGAGATCTCAAGAAATAATCTTTCAGCCCTACACACGAGAGGCTAAAATGCCGCTTTACCTTGCTGGTGTGCTCCTTCCATTGCAGTACAAATAGTACAATTAGGTTACCAATTTTAGAGTATTCATCTGCACTGAAACTTATGCTTTTATATTTCATGGATTAACTGAGCTTATTTGAGAACATTGGCTTATTTAGTAGCAGTTTCATCTTGCCTTACCTGAACTTTTAATTTTGAAGTTAATTATAAATGGGATCCTTTGTGATTCAGTGGCATGATGCCATAAATATTTTTACTTGTTTCTGTTACAGATTTGTGAGTATTTTGATTAATAGAAGAATTCTGAACTCTAATACTACTGTCAGATATCTCTCCCTTAAGTGACACATGAATATCAGATACCCTACTTTGGAATCCATGTAGCTCTGAGAAGGTCAGCATAGCTCTTTATCTGAGTTCATGGAACCAAATATTATTGTATTACTTTCACAGTTTTGCATCGATTGAGCAAATCAATTACTTCAATGGCCAATGACACATTTTTTGGCATGTTGGTTCTATCTGTTCTGTTACATTCATTTCATTATTATTTCGCGGTTCATGTTCCTGAACATTTTTTTATTATATGTTCGTGGAAATACAGCTGCATGGCAGCAAAATTCAGGTGCTATGGTATGTCATGAAGTTGCTGCCCCTCTAAGAAGTATTATGTTATTTTCAGTAGGTGCATACATGTACTGATTGCTATGTGATGTTTAAACGTTTTTCATGTAGCCTTATGGCTAATTTTCCTTGATTGAGTTCTTATGTTGTTTGTCGGAAAGTATTAATGCTTCTCATGTCGGAAAGTTATTAATACTACTGTCAGATATCTCTCACTTGTGTGCACATAAAAATGCAGAAAATATGCATAGGGAAGAAGGTCAAGTAAATAGCATACTGGAGCTTAACTGGAGTTTTGATAAATAGCACGATAAGGTATTGTTTCCCTCGTATACATTTGTATTGAAGAAAAAGTTTTTCTGCTTATGATAATTATATATACGTATCATACCCTGAGTTTTACTATGTTTTTTCTGTTTCTTTTATTATGTCCAGCCATGGACATGCTACCGCGTTCCCTTTTAAATTTTGATGGACTTAGATTGGTGATGAAACTGAGAGAGTTGTAATTCTGTGTGTGAATAGCTAGGTGGAATTGTCTGCGGATCTATCCAAAATTCCTGGACTCAACCGCTACTTGCCGCAAATGGGAATTTGTCGGTATGTGATTTTGCTAATCTTAGAAAATAACCCCATGTGAAGAAACTGAATATTTGGTTCCTAGATTCATGCATACATTGCTTCCCAGACTTTGTTAAATGCAGTTATTAGAAAGAGTTTATACGCAATAAGGCATTCCAATTTCTGTGGATGCAGTTTTATTAATACTTGTCATCTATGTACTGAATTATCATGGGTCGACTCTCTTTCTTGTTTGCCATGTTCGCTTCAGTAAAATAAAAGTCCCTTGGACGTATAATTGTTAGTGTTGAACATCAAGATTTTTCTATGCCACATAAGAGATGTATTTGTGCTTACAATTTGGGGCATGAATCTGCCCCTTGATACAGAGAGTCTACTACTGTAACGGGCGGTCTACTGTTTTCATAATCTTTACAAGGTTAGGCTTGAACCATTGTGTAAATAATACCACTTATGAAATCAGCCAAGGACATTATATAGGTTTCTACATTTTTTATGTGTAAATTCAATCGTATCTAGCCCAATCATAGCCCATTAACTTGTATATATACTAGATTTCTACCATGCAGTATATTCTCTTTATATATTTATATTTCGTGTTGGCTATGTCAATTAGCTTGCAACATGTATCAATGGGTGTTTTACTTTTGTACTCACTGTGCACTTGCTGCTGGAGAAGGTACGTGAGGGCGTCGTGCTGGAAGCGTTTGGTGTTGCGGCCATGTGTATTGCGGTGGCAATGTCAAGGCATCTCACCGCATCCAGACAACAACCTTGAGCCATAGTAAGGTCACTAGCATCATATCTACTATTTTATTGCTATAAAATCAAATTACTCATGTAAATGTTCCCATATATCCTGGCACATGTAACGCTGCCATTAAATTATGTTAGCTTCAAATAAATTTGATGCCGATGTGATATATGTCCGAGTTGCCCTTCTCAAGTTCTCATGATATTATAGTATATACCTATAAGGTTGACTTTGTTAGTTTTATTATTTCTGGACCATGATCGTGGATTTTGGATTGCTAATAAGGCAATTGTTCCATTTTGCAGCGTTGTATTGGGAGTTGGAAGGAATTGCATATGATACTACATACATGTGCGGTCTACCTGACGTGGATTTCGCTGTTGTCATGATCCGCTAGATGTCGCCACCACTAGCTGGACATCTGGACATGAGCAGATTTGTTGTCTTCAAATACGGCTAAATGTGAGCAAAACTATCAACCTTTAGTTCTTGAAGTAACAATCCGGAACAGTGCTCATGGTTCTTACATTTACTATCTAAAATATATGTGTTTTTCTCTATGTTGTCTTTGCTGTTGGGAAATCAGTTAATTTTTGAGTTAAATAAAAAAGGTGACGCAAAATAATAATTTGCCCCATCCTCTATGTTTCTCAAAGATTTACTGTAAAACACATGCATGATTTTAAATGCATCCTCTTTTCTCATTGGGTCAGATATATTCTGGAGATAATATCTTCTTTTGTGGGCATATGAACACACACGGTTTCAGTTATAGTGTCATCACACAGCGGCAATAGCTAGCTATTTAAATAAGTTGTCACCTAACCGTCACCTAAACGCGCTATTTCGGGATGTATTTGTTGCCGATTGTGGTGGTGGCAGGCGGAAACTACACAAACTTGAAAATTTAATCATGCAAGCTTGAATCCTATAATTTGATGATACTGCTTTGTTTCAGGAATATATTTTCACCATTGAACCATGCATTAACTAACATCAGTTTGTGACTTTGACTAATTAACTCTATGAAGTATGCATATACGACACTTCGGCTTAGCAATCTGTAGCAGGATATCCAGCTTGCAAAATTATCGAATTGGTATGCTGTAGTCTCGAGTTACCCATCATAAATCCATTTTTTCTTGTACTGAATTAGATGCTTCCATTGTTATATTTTTTTTGATAAGATGCATTCTTAGGTACTCAAAAAAAGAATACGCATAATAAATCTGTAGTGTTCCTTTTACTGAGTTTGGTACCAGCCACAGTCCTCTCCGTTTGTGTAAGCAACAGAGGCAATCAAACGCATATTATGCAGTGACTAGAAACTAGGACCACACTTTTCTGTCTTCGTCTTCATCTGAGTGCAACGAACAAAAGCTTCACCATGCAATTACTTGAGTCAGGTCTTCTTCAGTATGACAGCCCTGAGTCCCAAGCAAGTCATAGCCTATTTGCATGACCATGTTCATGAAAGTACATTGCTTGATCCTATTTGAACTTCTTTCATTCTCCTATCTTTTTTCATATTCAGTGTTTTCTGGTAATCCTGCGTGAGAGTAGTCACTTTCCATCTTGACGGTATATATGCCGAAATTGTTACCTATGTACTGTTCGCTTCTATGGCATATATATCTTTTGTCTTGCTTCCTTACATGCAGTGGAAGGTCTTCAACGTCCGGTGGAAGATCGAGAAGTTGTAAAGCGATGGAGGTACATTGAGAAGTACCCTCACCATCGAGGGTGTCCTGGTTGCCTCTTAGCTCTCTAGGTCTGTTCTCGATTGATTTCACCGGAGTTTACATACTGTGATCATTAGTGAAAATTGTAAGTTTGTTTTTTTAACAGGAAGAATGTAGGTGACAAATTGTTTTACATACTGTGATCATTAGTGAAAATTGTAAGTTTGTTTTTTTAACAGGAAGAATGTAGGTGACAAATTGTTTCTTGCACATTAAATTGCTACATACTGATATGACATACTGGAATGAATTCCAGATTCTTGTTTATGTTGGATGATGTGATTACTTTGCATTATTGTTCACTGTGCTGGCTCTATTGGACTAGGTGTATTACTGTTTATATTGCCTCTAATTAGATTTTTTGGAACTTTTCAAAGTGCCTCTAAACAGGGTTTTGAGGCATTTCGTAGAGTTACCTGAAATTATCTATTATCTATTGGGGCATTTCTTAGAGTTGCTTCTAATTGTGTTTAGGGGTACATCTTAAACTGCCCCTAAAAACATTTAGAGGCACATCTAAAACTGTCCCTAAAAAAAGTGCCTCTAAAAACTTTTAGAGGCACTTTTTAAACTACCTCTAAAAACATTTAGAGTCACTTTTCAAACTGTCCCTAAAAACCTTTAGAGGCACTTTCCAAACTGCCCCTAAAAACCTTTAGAGGCGCTTTTCAAACTGCCCCTAAAAACCTTTAGAGGCATTTTTCAAACTGCTCCTAAAAACATTTAGAGGCACTTTCCAAACTGCCCCTAAAAATATTTAGAGGCACTTTCCAAACTGCCCCTAAAAACCTTTAGAGGCACTTTCCAAACTGCCCCTAAATGTATTTGGGGCATTTCATTCAAAGTGCCCCAAATACATTTAGGGACACAAG
The DNA here is from genome assembly GCA_030979885.1 of Lolium multiflorum. NCBI lineage: Eukaryota > Viridiplantae > Streptophyta > Magnoliopsida > Poales > Poaceae > Lolium > Lolium multiflorum. Next base: position 144,218 of record JAUUTY010000643.1, on the reverse strand, counting down.
CATCCGGGGCACTTTTTATAGTGCCCCTAAAAGTAATTAGGGGCACTTTGGCTACCTATTGGGGCACTTTGAAGTGCCCCTAAATATGGACCGTACAGTAGTGACACGGACCTGTACTCAACCTTCTCCATGGGCAACCTTGATCTAAGATCTGCCGCATGTTAGGAGACTCCTCATCTAGTCGACTCGGGCGGTTGTGGTCATTGTCAGCCATGTCCATCTAGTATATCATGTGGTCATTGAGAAGAGAAGGACGTACCCAGTGCTGAGAGCTCCCGCACTGTGCGGGGACTGGGGAAGGTGTTAGTGGCAAGCCTTACCCTCACGAAGTGCAATGTGAGGAGACCGTGACTCGAACCTGGGACCTCTCGGTCACAGGCGGTGAGGCTCTACCCGCACCAGCCCGCCTTGGAGGGATGCAACATGAGGACTTCCCAGGAGGTCACCCATCCTAGTACTACTCTCGCCCAAGCACGCTTAACTTCGGAGTTCTGATGGGATCCGGTATTTTCTATTGGTCGTCGTGTGTCAGCTCGTCATCCGTTGGTGCTAGTGGTGCTAGTGTCCCCGTACTCACGACAAGAGAACCGGCGTTACACCCAAAGAGAGAGCTCTAAGGATAGATAAGTGAGAGAAAAATGTCAGGATATATAAGTATGAGATCTAGTTTTAAAGATCTTGTCTTGATCAATTTAGCAGTGAAAATGGTCTTAAAAACGGGTTTATCATTCTACAAACAAAAACATTTCAATTTTGTCAGGTAGGATGATATGGGGTCCCGCTTGTCAGGTAGGCTGTCAAATTAACTGATCTGGATACTTTGGTACAGTGCAACAGATTATCCAAAGATTTTGTGGTTTTGCGCAAAAAATGCGCAGACTTGTAATTCTTGCAACAACTGGCCCAAGAATTGGTGTTTTGCGCAATACACTCTTTTGCTCCATACTCCGGTTACACTACAATCTATTACCCTTAATTTTGTTTGGTTCATTTTCCCCAGAAACAAATACCCGTCGTTAGTGAAATCTAGACCTGGCGTGCTGAATTGGCCATGTCAGCGCGGAGAGGTGCTATCACACCAGCCCTCCCATCCGAGGCCTGCGCTGCAGTCTGTCGCGCAGAATCCGCAATGCACGCCACCTTAAACTCGCCGGTTCAGTTCACGTCGCCATTACTGCACAGCACCAACCTCCTCGGCTCTTTCCTCCTACGAGCGGCCAATTCCCCGGTTCCTTTTATACACACACACCACCACTCCGGTGACATGCTCCCAGCATCGGAGAGTCCTTCCGCACAACACCACTACTCCACCCACCGTCAAGCAAGATGCTGCCTGCCTTACTGCCGGAGGGGGCTACGGCGTTGGAGATTCACAGCGACGCCGACCGCCCGGAGCTCGTCTACTCTTTCGCGGGCCTAGGGGTCGCTCCTGCCGCCACCGCGGAGCACCTGGTCTTTCGGAGGTCTTTGAGGCGCCGCAGGGGACGCCCGGAGCGAGCTACGACTACGATGCGCATGAACATGCCGGAGGATGCCATCTACGAGCAGCGCTTCGCGTACGCGCACATCACCCCGGCGACGGCTCCGTGCCGCGCGGAGCCGGGGGCCTTCGTCCGCCTCGTCTTCCGCACCCTCGCCCTCGACCTGCCCCAGACGTTCGAGCTCTTCCCCACGGACGGCGACGGCGACGTCGCCCTGCGCTTCCGCACGCCGGCTGAGCGGGAGGCGGCCATGTGCAGGCAGCCGTTCGAGCTGGACGGCGCCACGGTGAGGCTCTCGAGGGACGAGGACGAGATAGAGGTCCCTGACGTGCCCGACGACCGGCACAGGTACATGGTCCACGCCGCGCTGCACGAGTACCCCATCGAGCAGAGGACGGCCCTGGACATCGAGAAGCACTGCCGCCGCTTCGGGATCCTGCGCGAGATCGACCCGGCCTGCTTCGCCGAGCCCGACCTCGCCACGGTCCGCGTCATCCTCCAGCTCGAGCATCCTCGAGAAACCCCCCACGAAATCGTCATTGAGTACTTCGATGGCACCACCAGCCGCATCCCTGTGACGATCTGCAGGGTTTGGGACTGCTCCGAGTCCTACGATGCCACTGGACGGTACGTGCCTCTCTTCCAGGACCCTGCTGCGGCAGCCTGATGGATCGATGATGCCAAGATCTGCTTAATGCCAGGAATAAGAATGAAGTAATTCAGTTCCTTGGTTAGAGCCATAGCTGGCTTAATTTGTTTCGGTAATGTTAGTTCTATGTAGCTGGTGCTAGGCTACTGAGTCAGTATGTGTTAGTACTTAAACCCCGGATTACTGGATGTTACAAGTTAGAACTCATGAACCGCTGTACGGTTTCAGTAATATAACTGCGTTGTAATTCTGAGATTGGTGCTTATTACCGAGCATTTTCGGCTTGTTGCACCATGATGCTGCTCTCAGTGTCACGTTCTAGCTAGCTATTGTATCTTACAGTACTATAATTCCAGTTCTGAATGTTGGGTCCAACCTTGAATCAAATCACTCGTATGATCTGTTTCCGTAACTGTGGCCACTAATCTGGCGCCAGTTCAGACGCCTTGATTCTAAAATCTCATTCTGTTTATACGGAGAAGAGGCTGTGGCGCGTCTCCTCCCCAGCAATATTCGCTATTCTTGCTGCCCGATCCTCGCCGCGTATTCGGCGCTATGCCAAGATGCTGCTTGTTGTCATATAGGTTCAGAATACAAACGAAACGATTATGTGAACGGCATTGACTGAAAACAGAAAAACTGAGAACATCAATTACAAGCCGGCTCTAAAAAATCTCTGCAAGTACAAGCCATATCAAAAATGACAGCAGCCGCACTAGAGAAGAGACATCATGAGGCCCTCGCTGCTGACCTGAGACTTCCCTGAAGCGCTTCAATCTTCCGCAACACCTTCTCCACCGTGGTGTCCTTGCCCAGGAATCCAGGATAGCCATGGCTGCAATAAAATAGCACACTGGCAGATGATTTGTGCATGCAGAGCCAATATGAGAACCCAAACATAGCATGCAGATAGGTTGTTGTATTGTGATCCATATTCATATACTAAGGGCATCTCCAACCGGCTGACCCAAACGGACGCGCTGGGCCGTCCGTTTTGGACCGTTTGGGTGGCCAAGCGGACACCCGGACAGCGGCCCGCGTCCGCGTGTCCGTTTGGTCGCGCGCTGCGCCCAACGCGCGGACGCAGCGCATTTGTAATAAAATAAAACAAAAATGAAAATAAAAAAGGAAAACAACAAAACATAAATTTAAACTAGTTGGTCATTAAACTTAGCCCTAATTTGGTCAAATTTTACACAAAAGAAAGCCCTATATGGGCTTTAAACTAAAAAAAGCAAACCCTAGCTAGGGTTTTCGAGCACGCGGTGGCCGCAGGCAGTACTACCCCCAGTAGTACTCGTCGTCGGCGCGATGACGACGACGCCTCGGCGGCGACGCGCTGTTCCGGCTCGAAACGCCGGAGGGCACCGGACTCCGGCCAGGGCGACCACGCGCCCCCATCGCGCCCTTTCCTGTGCGGAGTCCGGGTTCGGCGGGCTCGCCGCCCGCGCAGCCGTGCCCTCCGCGCGGACTCACCGCGGAGCTGCTCCTCCGCTGCGGCCTGCAGCTCCGCCTCGTAGCCGAGCGTGGCCGCCTCCTTCGCCGCGCGCGGCCCGGCGCTCCTCCTCCTCCCGGAGCGCCGCCGACGCGTTGCCTCCTCCCGACGGCGCGCAGCTCGAGGAAGGCCCACGCCTCCGCCCGGCGTCCCGGTCCGCTCTCCCTCCAGCGCGGAGGGCGCAGCGTCTCGGCGAGGTGCGGCCATTTGGCCAGCTCGTCGAGATCGCTCCGCCGCGGGACGCCGAGCGCCGCCGCAGCTCCCGGGTCGTCCTCCTCCGCCCGGCCCGGGGCGGCGGGGCCCGGGGCTGCTCGCCGATGTAGAGGCCTCGATGACCCACAAGTATAGGGGTGTATCGAGTATCTTCGATAAGTAAGAATGTCGATCCCAACGAGGAGCAAGGTGTTGAAGCAGCCGATGAAGGATTCACGTAAATGCTCACAGACAAGTATTCGGGGTTTTGATGTAACAGATGAATAAAGTACGAGTAAGTAAAGTGCGAGTAACAAGGCAGTGGCCCAATCCTTTTTAGCACAAAGGACAAGCGGTTTGTTTACTTATAATAACCAAACGTTCCCGAGGACACACGGGATTTTAGTCTAGTGCTTTCGCTACATACGGCTAATTAATCTTCATTGTTTTGATAAGTGTTGTGTGGGTGAACCTATGCTAATGTACCGCCCTTCCTAGGACTAATACATACTTGTGATTATACCCCTTGCAAGCATCCGCAACTACAAGAAAGTAATGAAGATAAATCTAACCACAGCCTTAAACTCGAGATCCTGCTATCCCTCCTGCATCGATATACCAATGGGGGCTCGGTTTCTGTCACTCCGGCAACCCCGCAATTGGCAAACGAGTACAAGATGCATTCCCCTAGGCCCATAAAGGTGAAGTATCGTGTAGTCGACGTTCACACGACACCACTAGAAGAATAATATCATAACATTGAATATTACTCAACCATACTTCACTACTAACATTTAGACTTCACCCATGTCCTCAAGAACTAAACGAACTACTCACGAGACATCATATGGAACATGATCAGAAGTGATATGATGATGAATAACAATCTGAACATAAACCTTGGTTCAACGGTTTCACCCAATAGCATCAATAACAAGTAGAAATCAACACCGGAGAGTTTCCCTATCAAACAATCAAGATCAAACCCAAATTGTTACAGCGGTGACGATGTGCAGCGGTGGAGACGGCGGTGATGATGATGAAGATGATGATGATGGTGATGGAGATGATGTCCAGCTCGATGACGGTGACGATGGCGTCGATTTCCTCCGGGAGGGAATTTCCCGGCGGATCTCAGCCTCGCCGGAGAGCTCTTTCTCTCTGTGTTCTCCGCCTCGCAGAGGCGGCCGTGACTCTTCGCGACCTATCCCCGAGCTTAGGTCTTCGGGACGAAGGCGTACACGAAGAAAAGGAGGCGAGAGGGCCCCCCTCCTCAGGGCGCCCAGGCCTTGGGCGCCTATGAGGTGGGCCCACCTCGGTCCCCGCTCCCCTTCCTGCTCCCTTCGTCTTCTCGGAAAAATACGGTTTTTCATATAATTTCCGTCGACGTTGATCTTCCGAAATATTGCATTCTAACGGTGCTTTTTCCAGCAATCCTGACCGGTGCGCGATCCTCCAATAATCATGAATCATGCAAAATAGATGAAATAACATAAGTATCATCTTCAAATATGAAATATATCAATGAATAACAAGAAATTATGATATAAAATAGTGATGCAAATTGGACGTATCAACTCCCCCAAGCTTAGACTCGCTTGTCCCCAAGCGAAAAACTCGGTAAACAGGACCACATGTTTATGGAGTGAAGAGTCGATAAATAAAATACGGACAAGAAGCATCATATTCATTCACACAAGACATTTTAGTAAACAACTTCCTCATATAATTCAGCTTGAAACAAGTATAAGGTAATCACAAATAAAGGTGTATAAGAAATCATAGTTGGTGATGGCAAACTTCGTTCTTGGTCAGAGAACAGTTAACAGGTTATACTTATCTATCGAGCAGCGCTCTTAGGTTAAAGTTTATATGGCACAACTTGCATACTCAATCATAAAACCTCCTCATGATCATTGATAACTTGCAAAGCTATATTCATTCAGATAAAACTTGTACTAAACAAGGAAGAATAAAAGACATAATGAAGTAAATCACAATATAGATAGTTTGATCACAACAACTCAAATGCTTGCTTAAGATGGAGGGAAATAGGTTTACTGACTCAACATAGAGTAAAAGACAGGCCCTTCGCAGAGGGAAGCAGGATTAAATCATGTGCTAGAGCTTTTTCAGTTTTGAAATCATATAAAGAGAATGAAAGTAACATTTTGAGAGGTGTTTGTTGTTGTCAACGACTGGTAGCGGGTACTCTAACCCCCTTGCCAGACAAACTCTCGAAGAGCGGCTCCCATTTTATTTTTATTTTTGTGTGGCCCTCCTTCCAACCTTTCTTTCGCAAACCATGGCTAACCGAATCCTCGGTGCCAACAATCTCATACCATGAAGGAGTGCCTTTTATTTTAGTTTTATTATGATGACACTCCCCCAACCTTTGCTTACACAAGCCATGGCTAACCGAATCCTTCGGGTGCCGTCCATCAATCACATACCATGGAGGAGTGTCTATTTAGGTTAATTAATTTGGGACTGGGAATCCCATTGCCAGCTCTTTTTGCAAAATTATTGGATAAGCGGATGAAGCCACTAGTCCATTGGTGAAAGTTGCCCAACAAGATTGAAAGATGAAACACCACATACTTCCTCATGAGCTATAAAACATTGACACAAATAAGAGGTAATAAATTTTGAATTGTTTTAAAGGTAGCACACGAAGTATTTACTTGGAATGGCAGGAAATACCATGTAGTAGTAGTTATGGTGGACACAAATGGCATAGGTTTTGGGTTAAGGTTTGGATGCACGAGAAGTATTCCCTCTCAGTACGGTCTTTGGCTAGCAAGGTTAATTAGCAAGCATAAGAGTCGAGGAAACAAACAAATATACATGTGATAGAAACAATCATGCACTTCCTTGTAAGCACCAACAATTTTAACTTCAGAATAATAAGCTATGAGCTAACAAGAAAGAAAGATAATGAAACAACTACATGTATTTCTCTTTTCTACTTAAACTTCAAAGTTTTGTTGCTATTGACCAATGCTAAGTTTGCCAAAACCAAATAGATTTATTCAGTGCTCCCAAAGTGATACAATTACTAATAACAAGATCAATCATATAATAAGGATTGCAAACTAAAATAAGATGTGCAATATGTAAATGATAAGACTTCTCATTAATATTCCATAACGATAACTCACACCAAGGGATACATAGACAACCAACTAAAGGAGAGATACTTCCACACGCAACCCATCTTATATGATAACTTCCCTACTCATGATATGACACTACTTGATAGTAAAAAGTAAAAGATAGTGATAATGTGATACCGCGGCACTCCCCAAGCTTGGAACAAACCAAGGGGATGCCAATACCGATGATGAATTACTCCTTCGGTGATGGTGGTGATGAATTCTCGACAAGCTTCTCAACAAGCTCCTGAAGCTCATCAATCTTGTACATGAGGTTGCGGATCATCTCCGAATTGTGCTCGACGCGGTTGAGAAGTATGTCCGACGACGAGTCCCAACTCTTGGAGTTACCTCCCCACTCTTCAGCTTCAGGCTTCATCCTTCCTGCAGTGTTAGAACGATCTATATCCCAATTGCTAGGCAATGCTGCCTTGGGAGTCCTTTCAATTTGACTATTGTAAATTAGATTGCGGAAGGGATTGTAGGTGCCTGGAGAGGATGTCTTTGGAGCTAGGTAGTGACGTGGAACCTTTCCTCCGGTGCGAATTCTTGCGCCTCTTGGCACTGAAAGGTTTCTCCACCACCCCGATGCTTGCGATGGTAGCACGCGGGTGCGCACGCGAGTCTTCCTCCACTTCTTCATCTTCTTTCTTGACGCTCTCGTCCACCTCTTTCCACTCGGGATCTTGATTATCTTCATCCGAAAGCCCCTTGCCCTTGTGTTGGAAACCATGGTGCTTCTAGATTGAAAACAGAAACAGCTCGAAACAAAACACGTCGAGAAAACGATATACGGACCTCCAGGGTCCGGGGATTATATAGAATAAATTTTTACGACAAACGAAAGTACCAGGTCGAACCGGAAGAGAGGCGACGAGGCGGCCAGCTCATAGGCGGCGCGGCCTGGCGGGGCCGCGCCGCCTATGGGGGCACGCCCTCGTGCGTCTCCCTCCGTTTCGATCTCGTAATTTTTCATATTTTCCAAAAACAGCAAAAACATTGTTCGAAAAGTAAATTGCGAACTTTTTATTACCAGATGTACCTATTCAAAGTCGAGTTCTCGCGGACTGTCAATTTGTCCTTTGATGAAAGCCTCCGGTGTTTCCACTTGAATAACATCAACATCTACATTGTAAGAATCACCCGAGATATAATGCTTGAGTCTTTGTCCATTTACCACTTGTGTGACATTGCCTTGGAGAGAGCTAATTTTTATTGCTCCTGAACGATACACCTCCTCAACAACATATGGTCCTTCCCATTTCGAGAGTAATTTCCCTGCAAAGAATCTGAGACGAGACCGATACAATAGGATTTTATCCCCAATATTAAATTCTCTTTTGATAATCCTTCTATCATGCCATTTTTTAACTTTCTCTTTAAAGAGTTTAGCATTTTCATAAGCTTCACTTCTCCATTCATCTAGAGAACTCAATTGCAGCAACCTCTTATTACCGGCTAGTTTAGGATCTTTATTTAATTCTCTAACAGCCCAATAAGCTTTGTGCTCTAGTTCTAAAGGTAAATGACAAGCTTTTCCATAAACCATTTTATAAGGTGACATTCCCATGGGATTTTTATAAGCAGTTCTATAAGCCCATAGTGCTTCCTTCAATTTACTAGCCCAATTCTTTCTAGTTTTATTAACAGTCTTTTGCAAGATAGATTTAATTTCTCTATTTGATAGTTCTACTTGCCCACTAGTTTGAGGATGATAAGCGGAAGCAATTCTATGATTAATGCCATATTTAGCAAGAGTTTTTCTAAAACCACCATGAATAAAATGAGAACCTCCATCAGTCATAATATATCTAGGAACTCCAAATCGGGAAAAATAATATCTAAAAGCATTCTTAAATAGGTCTCACCATCAGCACTTTTTGTAGGTATGGCTTCCACCCATTTAGTAACATAATCAACAACAACAAGTATATGAGTGTTACCTTCAAGAGGGAAAAGGTCCCATGAAGTCAAATCCCCAACAATCGAACGGTTCAATAACAAGAGTATACTTCATAGGCATTTCATTGCGTCTGGAGATATTACCAACCCTTTGGCATTCATCACAAGATAAAATAAACTTCCTTGCATCTTTGAAGAGAGTTGACCAATAAAAACCTGATTGTAGAACCTTTTTGCGGTTCTATCTCCCGTGATGTCCTCCATAAGCACTCCCATGACATTTACTCAATATCTCCCGCTGTTCATATTTGGGAACACATCTTCGCAGAATACCATCCACTCCTTCTTTATATAAGTGTGGGTCATCCCAGAAATAATGCCTCAAGTCATAAAAGAATTTCCTTCTTTGCTGAGCTGAAAAGGTCGAAGGCAAGTACTTGGAAACAATAAAGTTAGCATAATCAGCATACCAAGGACTGTCTCGCGAGCTCACCTCTATTACAGCCAATTGTTCATTTGGAAAACTATCATTGACAGGAACAGGATCATAAGCAATATTTTCCAATCTAGACAAATTATCACAGGATTATCAGCACTTTCCTATCTACAATATGTAAATCAAATTCTTGCAACAAGCACCCATCTAATAAGCCTTGGCTTAGCATCTTTCTTTTGCATAAGGTATCTGCAGCATGATCAGTATGAATAGTAACTTTTGAGTCAACAATATAAGATCTAAACTTATCATAAGCAAAGACTACAACTAACAATTCTTTTTCTAGTAGCATAATTTCTTTGAGCAGCATCAAGGGTTTTACTAGCATAATGAATAACATTCAATTTTTTATTTACTCGCTGTCCAAGAACAGCGCCTACAACAAAATCACTAGCATCACACATAATTTCAAATGGTAAGTTCAAATCAGGAGGTTCAACTATAGGAGCAGTTGTTAAGGCTTTCTTTAGAGTTTCAAAAGCTTCCTTACAATCATCATCAAAAACAAAAGGTACATCTTTTTGAAGAAGATTAGTAAGAGGCTTTGAAATCTTGGAGAAGTCTTTAATAAACCTCCTATAAAACCCAACATGACCAAGAACACTACGAATACCTTTAACATCCCTAGGATAGGGCATCTTCTCAATTGCTTCAACTTTAGCTCTATCAACTTCAATACCTCTCTCGGAAATTTTATGTCCCAATACAATTCCTTCATTAACCATAAAGTGGCATTTCTCCCAATTAAGAACAAGGTTAGTTTCTTCACATCTCGCAAAACTTTATCAAGGTTCCGCAAGCAATTATCAAAAGAATTCCCATAGACAAAAAATCATCCATGAATACCTCTACAATACTCTCAAAGCCATGAAAAATAGCAGACATGCATCTTTGAAAAGTAGCAGAGCATTACATAAACCAAAAGGCATACGTCTATAAGCATAGGTTCCATAGGGACAAGTGAAAGTGGTTTTCTCTTGATCCTTAGTTTTAACAGCAATTTGTGAAAACCCAGAATAACCGTCAAGAAAGCAAAAATGAGTATTCTTGGATAACCTTTCTAACATTTGATCAATAAAAGGCAAGGATAATGATCTTTCTTAGTAACTTTATTAACTTTACGAAAATCAATGCACATTCTATACCCTACAACTACTCTTTGAGGTATGAGCTCATCATTATCATTAGGCACAACAGTCATTCCTCCTTTTTAGGAACACAATGCACAGGACTAACCCATCTACTATCAGCAATAGGATATATAATACCAGCTTCAAGAAGTCTTAATACCTCATTTCTTACCACATCCTTCATCTTAGGAATTAAACGACGATGAGGTTCAACAACAGGCTTTGCATCATCTTCCATATTAATGGCGTGTTGGCAAATAGAGGGAGAAATCCCTTCAAGTCATCAAGAGTGTAGCCAATAGCACCTCGGTGTTTCTTCAATATTTCCAATAACCTTTCTTCTTCAAACTCTGAAGCTTAGAACTAATAATAACAGGATATATTTTCTTATCATCAATATGAGCATATTTAAGATTATCAGGTAATGGTTTTAAATCAAAGACAGGATCTTCCTTTGGCGGTGTTGTACCCAAATCTTCTACCGGTAAATCATGCTTAAGAATAGGTTGACGGAGAAAAATTTCATCAAGCTCATTTCTTTCTTCCCTAAAAACTTCACTCTCACTATTCTCCAAATGTTGCTGCAAAGGGTTATTAGGAGCAAGAGCAATAGATGCACACTGTTCAACTCTAAAATCGTTATTAGGCAAATCAGCTTTATAAGGAGTTTTGGTAAATTTAGAGAAGTTAAACTCATAAGATTCACCAGCAAATTTAGTCAAAATTTTCTCTTCTTGCAATCTATAATAGCTCCACAAGTATTTAGAAAAGGTCTACCAAAAATGATAGGAAAATATTTACTAGCAGCAGAACCAAGTACCAAAAAGTCAGCAGGATATTTAATCTTACCGCATAGAACTTCCACATCTCGAACAATACCAATTGGAGAGATAGTCTCTCTATTAGCCAGCCGAATTACCACATCAATATCTTCAAGTTCACAAGAACCAATTTCGTGCATAATCTCCGTGTAAAGCTCATAAGGAATAGCACTAATGCTTGCACCAATATCACATAAACCATAATAACAATGATCTCCAATTCTAACAGATAGCATAGGAACACTAGATTTCTTAGACTTATTAGGATGTGAAACAATATTAGAAGCATCTTCACAAAATATAATATGACCATCCTCCACATTTTCAGTCACAAGATCTTTAACTATTGCAACAGCAGGTTCAACTTTTATTTGTTCTTCAGGTTCTATAGGTTTCTTTTCACTTTTATGAACCGCACTATTTATAATAGAGTACTCCTTCATTTTAGCAGAGAAAGGAGTTTTTTCAATATAAGCTTCAGGAATAACATGATCAACAGTTTCAATTACAACACATTTATTTATAGATGAATCAATTTTATCTTTATATGGTTCATGAAACTTATCAAAATTCTTCTTAGGCAATTCATAATGAGAGGCAAAAGCTTTATAAATATTTGCAGCAACTTGAGAATCAAGACCATAAGTAGCACTCATATTACGAAATTTATCAGTATCCATAAAAGCTTCAATGCATTTATAATCATAATTTATACCCGATTCTCTATCTTTGTCGTTCTCCCATCCTTCAGTATTTTCCCGGATCCGATTAAGAAGGTCCTTTTAAACTCTTCTTTGTTGCGCGTAAATGATCCAAAACAAGAAGTATCCAGGAAGGTCTTGTCTTCAAAAGAAAGTCTTGCATAGAAATTATCAATAATAACATTACCAGAAGCTCATGAATGGGGCATTTGAGCATTAAGACTTCAATCTCCCCCACGCTTGGGCAATACTCTCCATCATGAGGCCAAAATTATATATGCGGTTCCGATCCTTATGAATTTCACTTGGAGGATAGAACTTAGAATAAAACCGGGGCACAATATCATTCCATTCAAGAGAATCCCCATTATCCAGTAATTTATACCAATGCGCTTTACAGACAGCGATATAGAGAATAGTTTCTTCCTCACTTCATCCATAGCAATACCTGCACACTTGAATAAACCGCATAATTCATGTAAGAACAGTAAATGATCTCCAGGGTGGACAGTTCCATCTCCTGTATAACGATTATCCACTACACGTTCAATAATTTTCATAGGTATTTTGTATGGTATCTCTTCCTCACCTGCGCCTCATCCACTACCTTTGCAGTAGTAGTAGATTTCCCAAATAAACACTCCAGAGAAGATCTCTCCATAATGAACTATGCAGCAGCAGAAATAAAATCAGCACAAACAGAGAAATTTCCCTTACCAATTCCACTTACCAATAGCGCTTCACTCCCCGGCAACGGCGCCAGAAAATAGTCTTGATGACCCACAAGTATAGGGGTGTATCGTAGTATCTTCGATAAGTAAGAATGTCGATCCCAACGAGAAGCATAAGGTGTTGACAAGCAGTTTCGATGAAGGATTCACTGTAAATGCTCAGAGACAAGTATTCAGAGGGTTTTGATGTAACAGATGAATAAAGTACGAGTAAGTAAAGTGCGAGAGTAACAATTGCAGCGTGGCTCAATCCTTTTTAGCACAAAGGACAAGCCGGTTTGTTTACTTATAATAACCAAACGTTCCTGAGGACACACGGGATTTTAGTCTAGTGATTTCGCTATATACGGCTAATTAATCTTCATTGTTTTTATAAGTGTTGTGGGTGAACCTATGCTAATGTACCGCCCTTCCTAGGACTAATACATACTTGTGATTATACCCCTTGCAAGCATCCGCAACTACAAAAAGTAATTAAGATAAATCTAACCACAGCCTTAAACTCTGAGATCCTGCTATCCCTCCTGCATCGATATACCAATGGGGACTCAGGTTTCTGTCACTCCGGCAACCCCGCAATTGGCAAACGAGTACAAGATGCATTCCCCTAGGCCCATAAAGGTGAAGTATCGTGTAGTCGACGTTCACACGACACCACTAGAAGAATAACACCACAACTTAAATATCATAACATTGAATATTACTCAACCATACTTCACTACTAACATTTAGACTTCACCCATGTCCTCAAGAACTAAACGAACTACTCACGAGACATCATATGGAACATGATCACAATACTTGTTATGGATCTGAGGGAATATCCTCCTCAGTCCATGCACAAGCCAATACAACAGAATAAGAACAAACAAATACGAGGATGTTTCCCTAAGAAAAAAGGAATTATGATATTTGATGGACGTCTCATCAATCCATTGAGATTAACCCCAAACAAGGTACATATTTACCCATGGAAATCAACCACACAACACAATCACACAGTAACATCAGCTAATTAAGCTAGAAACTAAGCCGGCTAGGATCAACTCTAATTAAGAATGATCAATATGAATAGATTTCTTTTCATTATGTTATTTAGGAAATTTTGGATCCGACATTATTGAAGAGATTCCTTTGTTTTCCTATGGCTTAATGAAATAAATTTTAGTGCAACCAAAACCGGGCGTTGCCTGTGGCTGTGGTCGCCGCAGAAGAAGACAAGGTTTCCTCAATCTGGCTTGGTGACGTTTTTTGTATTGTACAATTTTGATGTGCGCTTTCCGCATCTATGTTGTAACTCTTGACGAAACTCCTAGTTGGTTGATAGATTCGTTAATTCAAATTCGGGCTTATTTTAATCCTTGCGTTTGGAGTAAACAGAGTCACCATGAAAGTGCAATACTCTTGCATTTAGCCAGGGCTCGGCTCCATGGTCTGCCACCTACCAAAAAACCGCCCCAAAACACCACTTTCCCATCGCCCCTCCTAGGGCACGTTTGGTTGTCTGGGCCGATTTCGTGTATGATTGCGCCAGCGAGATGGCAGCCCCTGCGCGTCGCGAACGGGCCACGGTGCAGTTTTAGGTTGTTGTTTGATAGGCTGTGCAGAATTTTTTGGCCTAGCAGAAATGAATGACTCACTCTGTTTGGTTTCATGCGAGCCCAGTAATAGTCTCACCACTTATCCACATGGTGATCTTACCTCTCACCTCATCACCTATCACAAAGCCTCACGCCGTTGTTCACAAGCTTCGGCACATCGGCGATCACGAAGACAGGCACCAACATGACACCGCAGATCACGCCGGTCAAAACCGTCACCACGTCGCCGACCACGAAGACGAAGAGCACCATGACACCATCGGTCACGCCGGTCAGAAGCATGGACACGTCGCCGACCACGAAGATGAAGACCACCATAGCACCGTCGTTCACGCCGACCAGAAGCATCACCACCTCGCCGACCACGAGGATGAAGACAACCATGACGCACTCGGTTACGCTGGCCACAAGCATCACCCTGTCGTCGACCACGAAGACGAGACCACCATGACACCGCCGGTCACAAGCATCACCACGTCGCCGACCACGAAGACAAACACCACCATGACACCACCGTTCACGCCCGTCACAAACATAACCATGTCTCTGATGACGAAGTTGAATACCACCATGACACCGTCGGTCACGCCGGTCACAAGCATCACCACGTCGTGGACCACGAAGATGAACATCACCATGCCGCCACCACCATGGATTATCACCTCTCACTTCTCACATATCTTCACCACGCGCCGTCTATGAAGATGACAAGCTAGAAGTTAAGCAAAAGTAATGCAAACTATACTCACACATACGTAGACATTACAATATACTAGTGAGTCATTTATTTATCCGTCTATATCCATCAAAACGAAAACCTTTCAACATGAAAATCATACGGAAAGGTGAGGTGAACCCACCCCTCAAAGGAAATTTCAAACGGTTGAGCGTGTGCGACGAATTTGGCAAAATTCGCTCAAAACTTCATACACGAAATCGATGATTTACGACTGACGAAACTCGAAACCGATTGCGGGAATTGATTCCTATCATCAACACGCATCTTTTTCATGTACAACTTATTTCGATTCGGACTATGTTTGTGTTGATTTGAGGAGAGGGTATGTGGAGTAGTGTAAGGGAGAGTGAGCATAACCCAGAGTATGTGCAGGCATTGCATCAGTGGAGCCAAGGAGAAGGAGGCTCGAGAACGGGCCCGTCCCTCGAGAAACTGCCATTCCGGACATTACTCCGGGCCTGGCTCGACGCTGCTTTAAGAATCGGTTCATGCAAGAACGCGACACGGCCCGTGAGCGAAGGGCGAAACCCTAGCCTCCCCCGACCTCCGGCCCATCCTCCCCCCATCCCTCCCTCGCCGCCACCAGAGGGTGTCGCCGGGCAAAGCTCCGGGGCGCCGGCGGCGGTGAGGTATCTCTCTCCACCGCGTGGCTGTGGTGGCGCGGGCTGGCGCGGTCGGCGGGGGCGACGTGCTTGACGTCTGGCGCGGCGGCGCGGTGGCCCGACCACTGCATGGTGAAGATGCTTCTCCGGCGGGGTGGCGACGCGGCATCTGGCTGGCTGGCGCGACCCTGCGTCAGCGTGCCCGCGGCCATGGGTGGCGGCGGCGGACCCAGATCCGGGCCAGCGGGCCTAGGTTTGGGCCTCATCTGGGCTGCCTCGGGTGGGCGGCCCGGATGCGTCGGGTCGACGAGCAGCGACGGCGCTGGTTTCGTCTCCCCCCGATGTCCTGCGGCGGGCATCGTGGTGGGTGCCTCCGTCCGGCGTCCTCGACTCCTCGGGATGTGAGGCGGCGGCGGGCGGCGGCTGCGGCGTGGATCTTCGGTTCACGTCGGTTCTGAGGTAGTAGCTGCTGTCCTTGGCTCCTGCTCACCTTTTCCCCACCTCCCGGACGAAAGTCCAAAATCTCACTGATTGGGCGGCGGCGACAAGCTTCTGCGCCGTGACCTTCTTGGAGGCGCCGCCTGGGGAGGTTTGGGTAGGGTGGCGGCGCTAAAGGCTGTAGCTTTGGGCAATGTCGCTCTTTGAGAAGCTATGGTGATCTCTAGCACGTATGCGTTTGTCGACGGCAATCTGCCCCGTCCTCTACAGGTGCTCCCGGCGGATTTCGCGTCGCTGGTGGGTGTCCAAGTGCTCGGTAGTGTGGCCGGTATGGTGTGTTCTTCGTCAAGGTAGTCTTCTCCAGGGTGACGCCGGGTCCGGAGCCCAACACCTCTGCAACTCTCGGGTGAGCTTCTCTCATGTCCGATGGTTCGACGCCTTCGAGCCAGGCGAGAGGGCAGGGGCCTGATACGTCTCCGACGTATCGATAATTTCTTATGTTCCATGCCACATTATTGATGATATCTACATACTTTATGTTATATTTATGCATTTTCCGGCACTAACCTATTAACGAGATGCCGAAGAGCCAGTTGTTTGTTTTTGGTTTCGTAAATCCTAGTAAGGAAATATTCTCGGAATTGGACGAAATCAACGCCCAGGGCCTATTTTTCCACGAAGCTTCCCAGACCGAGGAGAACGGCGGGGCCACGAGGTGGCCGGCACAACAGGCGCGGCTCGGACCCCGGTCGCGCGGCCCGGCGTCCGGGCCCTCGTGACGCCCGACCTACCCTTCCGCCTACTTAAAGCCTTCGTCGCAAAACCCCCGCATCGAGAGCCACGATACGGAAAACCTTCCGAGACCGCCGCCGCCAATCCCATCTCGGGGATTCAGGAGATTGTCTCCCGACTCCCGGAGAGGGGAATCATCTCCTGAGGACTCTACACCGCCATGGTCGCCTCCGGATTGATGTGTGAGTAGTTCACCCCCTGGACTATGGGTCCATAGCAGTAGCTAGATGGTTGTCTTCTCCTTATGTGCTTCATTGTCGGATCTTGTGAGCTGCCTAACATGATCAAGATCATCTATCTGTAATGCTATATGTTGCGTTTGTTGGGATCCGATGGATAGAGAATACTATGTTATGTTGATTATCAATCTATTACCTATGTGTTGTTTATGATCTTGCATGCTCTCCGTTATTAGTAGAGGCTCGGCCAAGTTTTTACTCTTAACTCCAAGAGGGAGTATTTATGCTCGATAGTGGGTTCATGCCTCCATTAAATCGGGGAAGTGACAGAAAGTTCTAAGGTTGTGGATGTGCTGTTGCCACTAGGATAAAACATTGATGCTATGTCCGAGGATGTAGTTATTGATTACATTACGCACCATACTTAATGCAATTGTCTGTTGTTTGCAACTTAATACTGGAAGGGGTTCGGATGATAACCGAAAGTGGACTTTTAGGCATAGATGCATGCTGGATAGCGGTCTATGTACTTTGTCGTAATGCCCAATTAAATCTCATAATACTCATCATGTCATGTATGTGCATTGTCATGCCCTCTCTATTTGTCAATTGCCCAACTGTAATTTGTTCACCCAACATGCTATTTATCTTATGGGAGAGACACCTCTAGTGAACTGTGGACCCCGGTCCATTCTTTTACATCGAATACAATCTGCAATACTTGTTCTACTATTCTCTAAACAATCATCATCCACACTATACATCTAATCCTTTGTTACAGCAAGGTGAGATTGACAACCTCACTGTTTTTGCAAAGTACTTTGGTTGTGTTGTTGCAACCACGTTGCGCTCACTACTCCGCGCCATCAACCTTCACCTTGCTACTTCAATAAACCGGCTCCAACTCTTGGTTTCTTCTTAAAAACTTGCTGCTTACAACATCATACCTTCCTCTTGGGGTTCCTTCAGCAGTGCTTTAGCTCACAAGGAAGCTATCAATCCAACTCCCACGCGCAGTTTTCTTTTTCGTTGCCTTAGATCAAGACACGCTGCAAGGGAGTCTTCACAATCCAATCTCTTTACTTTGTTTTTGTCTTGCTTTATTTTATTTACTACTTTGTTTGCTGCACTAAAACAAAATACAAAAAAATTAGTTGCTAGTTTTATTTTATTTACTATCTTGTTTGCTATATTAAAAACACAAAAAAATTAGTTACTTGCATTTACTTTATCTAGTTTACTTTATTTACTATTGTTAAAATGAGTAATCCTGAAGTTGAAGTTCGTTCGTTTAAGCAACTAGGAGGAAAATGTTTAAAAGATGCTTGGTATAGAATTAGTGATGCCCATAATAGGTGCACTAAGAAACACTCCACCACTATCATACTCAGGAATTTTTATGTTGGCATCTCTAGCTGGAATAGGTATGTTCTTGATTGTCTCGCGGGAGGTAATTTCCTAGTCACTCCTGCTTTAGAAGCTAGTTGCATTATTGAGAGTCTATTTGGAAAACCACCTGTTAATGAAGTTAAAACTGAAATCTCTCTTGAAGATATTATGAAAAAGATGGAGACCATAAAGCAAAATCTTCCAATTATTGAAACTAAATTGGGAATACTATTTAATAGCACTAATAAACTTGATGAATCTCTAGGAGGAATTAATGAGAGAATTTCTGTCTTAGAAACTTGTGCTACTCATGATAATCAAACTCATAGGATTAGTGAACTTGAAGAAGCCATGGGAATTTTGGGTTCAACTTTTTCTTCTCTTAAGTATAAAGAGAAAGCTTATGTAGGTAAGGAGCAAAAGTTCATGTATGTCTCTAAGGTGCCTAAGCCAAAAAACTATTATAGGCCTAAAATTGACAAAGCTCTTAATACCAATATAAATAATGGAGCCTCCGATGCTCCACCACTTGATAATACTTGATACACACTTTCTGCGCCTAGCTGAAAGGCGTTAAAGAAAAGCGCTTATGGGAGACAACCCATGTTTTTACTACAGTACTTTTATTTTATATTTGAGTCTTGGAAGTTGTTACTACTGTAGCAACCTCTCCTTATCTTAGTTTTATTGCATTGTTGTGCCAAGTAAAGTCTCTAATAGAAGTATGATACTAGATTTGGATTACTGCGCAGAAACAGATTTCTTTGCTGTCACGAATCTGGGTCTAATTCTCTGTAGGTAACTCAGAAAATTATGCCAATTTAAGTGAGTGATCCTCAGATATGTACGCAACTTTCATTAGTTTTAAGTTTTCTCATCTGAGCAAGTCTGGTGCCTCTTAAAAATACGTCTTTACGAACTGTTCTGTTTTGACAGATTCTGCCTTTTATTTCACATTACCTGTTTTGCTATGTTAGATGGATTTCTTTGTTCCATTAACCTCCAGTAGCTTTGTGCAATGTCCAGAAGTGTAAAGAATGATTGTGTCACCTCTGAATATGTGAATTTTTAATTATGCACTAACCCTCTAATGAGTTTGTTTCGAGTTTGGTGTGGAGGAAGTTTTCAAGGATCAAGAGAGGAGGATGATACAACATGATCAAGGAGAGTGAAAGCTCTAAGCTTGGGGATGCCCCGGTGGTTCACCCCTGCATATATCAAGAAGACTCAAGCGTCTAAGCTTAGGGATGCCCAAGGCATCCCCTTCTTCATCGACAACACTATCAGGTTCCTCCCCTGAAACTATATTTTTATTCCATCACATCTTATGTGCTTTACTTGGAGCGTCTGTATGTTTTTGTTTTTTGTTTTGTTTGAATAAAGTTGGATCCTGGCATTCATTTGTGGGAGAGAGACATGCTCCGCTGTTGCATATGGACAAATATGTCCTTAGGCTTTACTCATAATATTCATGGCGAAGGTTGAACTGCTTCGTTAAATTGTTATATGGTTGAAATTGGAAAATGATACATGTAGTAATTGCTAAAATGTCTTGGATAGTGTGATACTTGGCAATTGTTGTGCTCATGTTTAAGCTCTTGCATCATATACTTTGCACCTATTAATGAAGAAATACATAGAGCTTGTTAAAATCTGATTTGCATGTTTGGTTTCTCTAAGGTCTAGATAATTTCTAGTATTGAGTTTGAACAACAAGGAAGACGGTGTAGAGTCTTATAATGTTTACAATATGTCTTTTATGTGAGTTTTGCTGCACCGCTTCATCCTTGTGTTTGTTTCAAATAAACCTTGCTAGCCTAAGCCTTGTATCGAGAGGGAATACTTCTCATGCATCCAAAATCCTTGAGCCAACCACTATGCTATTTGTGTCCACCATACCTACCTACTACATGATATTTCTCCGCCATTTCAAAGTAAATTGCTTGAGTGCTACCTTTAAAATTTCCATTCTTCACCTTTGCAATATATAGCTCATGGGACAAATAGCTTAAAAAACTATTGTGGTATTGAATATGTACTTATGCACTTTATCTCTTATTAAGTTGCTTGTTGAGCGACAACCATGTTCCTGGGGACACCATCAACTACTCTTTGTTGAATATCATGTGAGTTGCTATGCATGTTCGTCTTGTCTGAAGTAAGAGTGATTTATCATGATCAAATGGTTTGAGTATGCATATTGTTAGAGAAGAACATTGGGCCGCTAACTAAAGCCATGATCCATGGTGGAAGTTTCAGTTTGGACAACAAACCTCAATCTCTTATGAGAATATTATCTCTGTTGTTGAATGCTTATGCATTAAAGAGGAGTCCATTATCTCTGTCTATGTTGTCCCGTATGGATGTCTAAGTTGAGAATAATCAAAAGCGAGAAATCCAATGCGAGCTTTCTCCTTAGACCTTTGTACAGGCGGCATAGAGGTACCCCTTTGTGACACTTGGTTGAAACATGTGCTATGCTATGATAATCCATGTAAATCCAAGCTAATTAGGACGAGGTGCGGGCACTATTGGTATACTATGCATGAGGCTTGCAACTTGTAGGATATAATTTACATAACTCATATGCTTTATTACTACTGTTAACAAAATTGTTTCTTGTTTTCAAAACCAAATCTCTAGCACAAATATAGCAATCGATGCTTTCCTCTTTGAAGGACCTTTCTTTTACTTTTATGTTGAGTCAGTTCACCTATCTCTCTCCACCTCAAGAAGCAAACACTTGTGTGAACTGTGCATTGATTCCTACATACTTGCATATTGCACTTGTTATATAACTTTACATTGACAATATCCATGAGATATACATGTTACAAGTTGAAAGCAACCGCTGAAACTTCATCTTCCTTTGTGTTGCTTCAATACCTTTACTTTGAGTTATTGCTTTATGAGTTAACTCTTATGCAAGACTTATTGATGCTTGTGTTGAAGTACTATTCATGAAAAGTCTTTGCTTTATGATTCAATTGTTTACTCATGTCATTTACATTGTTTTGATCGCTGCATTCATTACATATGCTTACAATAGTATGATCAAGGTTATGATGGCATGTCACTCCATAAATTATCTTTGTTATCGTTTACCTGCTCGGGACGAGCAGAAACTAAACTTGGGGATGCTGATACGTCTCCGACGTATCGATAATTTCTTATGTTCCATGCCACATTATTGATGATATCTACATGTTTTATGCATACTTTATGTCATATTTATGCATTTTCCGGCACTAACCTATTAACGAGATGCCGAAGAGCCAGTTGTTTTCTGCTGTTTTTGGTTTCAGAAATCCTAGTAAGGAAATATTCTCGGAATTGGACGAAATCAACGCCCAGGGCCTATTTTTCCACGAAGCTTCCAAGACCGAGGGAGAACGAAGGGGGCCACGAGGTGGCCGCACAACGTGGCGGCGCGGCCTCGGACCCCGGCCGCGGCCCGCGCCCGGGCCCTCGTGACGCCGACCTACCCTTCCGCCTACTTAAAGCTTTCGACGCGAAACCCCCACCGAGAGCCACGATACGGAAAACCTCCAGACGCCGCCGCCGCCAATCCCATCTCGGGGATTCAGGAGATCGCCTCCGCACCCCGCGGGAGAGGGAATCATCTCCCCGAGGACTCTACACCGCCATGGTCGCCTGATTGATGTGAGTAGTTCACCCCTGGACTATGGGTCCATAGCAGTAGCTACATGGTTGTCTTCTCCTTATGTGATTCATTGTCGGATCTTGTGAGCTGCCTAACATGATCAAGATCATCTATCTGTAATGATGTTGCGTTTGTTGGGATCCGATGGATAGAGAATACTATGTTATGTTGATTATCAATCTATTACCTATGTGTTGTTTATGATCTTGCATGCTCTCCGTTATTAGTAGGCTCTGGCCAAGTTTTTACTCTTAACTCCAAGAGGGAGTATTTATGCTCGATAGTGGGTTCATGCCTCCATTAAATCTGGGACAGAAAGTTCTAAGGTTGTGGACTGTTGCCACTAGGGATAAAACATTGATGCTATGTCCGAGGATGTAGTTATTGATTACATTACGCACCATACTTAATGCAATTGTCTGTTGTTTGCAATTTAATACGGAAGGGGTTCGGATGATAACCCGAAAGTGGACTTTTTAGGCATAGATGCGCCGGATAGCGGTCTATGTACTTTGTCGTAATGCCCAATTAAATCTCATAATACTCATCATGTCATGTATGTGCATTGTCATGCCCTCTCTATTTGTCAATTGCCCAACTGTAATTTGTTCACCCAACATGCTATTTATCTTATGGGAGAGACACCTCTAGTGAACTGTGGACCCCGGTCCATTCTTTACATCGAATACAATTTACTTCAATACTTGTTCTACTGTTCTCTGCAAACAATCATCATCCACACTATACATCTAATCCTTTGTTACAACAAGCCGGTGAGATTGACAACCTCACTGTTTCGTTGGGGCAAAGTACTTTGGTTGTGCAGGTTCCACGTTGGCGCCGGAATCCCTGTGTTGCGCCGCACTACACTCCGCCGCCATCAACCTTCAACGTGCTTCTTGGCTCCTACGGTTCGATAAACCTTGGTTTCTCTGAGGGAAAACTTGCTGCTGTACAACATCATACCTTCCTCTTGGGGTTCCCAACGGACGAGTGCTTTACCGTCACAAGGAAGCTACTTTCTGGGGCCGTTGCAATCCAACTCCCACGTCAGCAGGGCCCTCTTCGGCATGAGAACAGGTTGGTGCTTCTGGTGCTCGGAGTCCTGGCTGTTCTCCTCGGATTCAAGACTACAATTCTGCTACGAGCAGTGCCTCGCTGTGCCTCCGGCTGGTGTCCTTGGTGCCGAACAGCGGCGGTCTGCACTTCTGCAAGCTTGTCTCGCTCTTAGTGCAGTGTTGTAATTCGTTATGCGTGTACCCTTGTATCTCTATTGCCGTGATGTGCGTGATGTGGTGTGCTGTTGTAACTCCTGGCTGGTTGATAGCTTTGTTAATTCAAAGTAGAGCTTTGGAACCTTGTGTACAAAAAAGCAACCAAACAGAACCAATAATTGCTGGGCCGATGCTAGTGAAGGCGCTCGCAAGGCAACCAAACGCGCCCTACTGGCCCACTCCCACACCACACACACACACCACGAATTCCTCCTGATTCCACCCCAACAACGTTTCCGTTCGCCGTCGAGACCACGATGCTGGCGGCCGACACCCACCGCACCATGCCGGAGGGGGCGACGGCGCTGGAGATCCCTTCCTATTCCGACCGCCCGTCCTTCGTCACCCGCCCGTCCTATAGGGGCACTCCGGCCTTCACCGCGGTCTTCCTGCCCCCGGAGACGCCCTCGGGACGCCCGCCCATTGTGTACATCAACCTCGACGGTTTCACCCCCAATCCGGAGTTGGAGTACTAGGGACGGCGCATCGCCTACGCCTACATCACCCCGGCCGACGCCCCCTGCAGCGCCGAGCCGTGCCCCTTCATCCGCCTCGTCTTCCGCACGCTCGCCCTCGACCTGCCGCAGACCTTCGAGCTCAGCCCGTCCTCCTCCCACGGCGCCGACGTGAGGATGATCTTCCGCACGCCCGACCACCGGGAGGCCGCCATCCGCCGGCAGCCGTTCCAGCTAGACGGCGCCACCGTCAGGCTGCTGCGCGAGGGCGAGACCCCCAACATCAGGCGGGTCTCCAACGACTACATCGTCCATGCCAGGGATGGCAATGGGTACCCATGACCCGCGTACCCGCCGGGTAAAAACTCAATAGTGGTACGGGTATGGGATAAAATATTACCCATGAGTTTGTAAATGGAAAAATATCATACCCATCGGGTAGAGTGGGTACGGGTATAGGATCATAGAACCCATACCCGCGTACCCATGTACCCATCTAAAATTAACAAGTGAGCCATTATAATATTTTAAACTACTTAATTTTTCCCTAATCATGCCTTCATGTTGCTGGGATAAATCTCACGCTTACCGATCTCAGAATCGTTGGTAGATTAGTGAGGATTAGACCCCTATTTAGGATCGCTTCACCTCCTATCATATTTTTTTGAAGAATTTGATGTGTTGTAAGAGCGGGTATTTTTACTCGCGGGTACCTATTTACCCTGCCGGGTAACGGGTATGGGAAAAACTTGTACCCATTAACGGGTATATGTACGGATAACGGGTAAGATTAAAGGTAATGGGTACGGGTATGGGATGGCTCTACCCGTACCCATACCCTGCGTGTGCCATCCCTGGTCCACGCTGCTTTGCACCACTACCCACTCGAGGAGCGCACCAAGAAGCCAAGGGAACTCCAACCAATTCGGGCACGTGCGCGAGATCGACGCGGCCTGCTTCGCGGCGCCCGATCTCGCCACCGTCCGTGTCGTCCTTCAGCTCGACGACCCTGCGGAGATCCCCCACCAACTACGGATCGAGTACCGCGATGGCTCCATCAGCGTCGTCCCCGTCGAGATTGTCAGGGTCTGGCACCGCTCACACTCCTACGACGCCAAGGGACAGTATGTGCCCATCTTCCAGGCCCCGGTTGCGTCCGCTTGATGGATTTGCCCCCAACAAGTTTGCTCTATTGATTTCTTAATTAGAGCCATAGCCGGCTTAGTTCCTCAGTTAGTTCTCTAAAGCTACTGCTGCTTAATTAGCTGCTAGTATGTCGGTTCGGATGATGTCCATGGTTATGTTAGGTCAGGTGATGCATGCTTAGTATTAGTACTGTAGCATGTTTGGGCTAAATTAATCTGTGGTTGAAGCTTAACTGTAAGCATGCACGGTTCTATTACGAAATGAGGCGTGCTATGAAATTTGGGTTGGTGAGAGGAAGTTCCGAAATTAGCATGTTTGGAACTTGAAAATGTTTGCTAGAGCAACTCTATTAACATGTTGATGTATTTCTCTACGGCTTTCTGAACATGCCTGCTATAAAAACATATATTTTTGTGATGGCAACCAAATCAGTATAGCTGCTACATACACATTGTGAAATTATAGTAACCGTCAACCCATGAAAATTCTGCAAATAGTATCAGGTTTTCAGACAACAACAAAAAATAGCCTAGAGTTGTTTCGGTAAAGGATATTTTTATTTGGAGATTTGGTACGCAGTTAAAATATCTAAAATTCTAATAGCATGAGATCGTAGATGCTGAGCTGAATGGTAGCTGCTCATCGAGCACAACTCAGTTTCTTTTTGTACAACTGTTTCATGTGCATTAATTTATGAATGTATCACCTCAAACACTAGCTCAAATCAAATCGATGCAAACTTCATAAATACTGTTGAAATTTCTTTCGAATTCTTCAAAATAAGGTTAGTTTGAAATTTTATAGTGCAATGTTTAATTGGTCATTTACATATTTTGAGCTAATAAAGTTACCTCTTATTGTCATTTTTGTTTTTGACAAAATTCCTGAGAAATACCCCAAACCTAACTAAGTTTAGGCTTGTGTTGCGGTCAGAAACCCACCGGCGAGCAGCGACGGGCAACACAGTAGAGCCGGGAGGCTCCAGACTGCGGCTGGCCCTGGTCTCTCCGAGCGACGGCCCGCAAAGACTCGGCACGCACGTCCGATGCCGGTGCAAGGGCGTGCCACCGACCTATACCGGTCGGAAGGTGATGGATGTGCCTCTCTTAGTTTCCTCGCATGGCATACACGTAAATTTAAATACGAGCCTCGATCGGCTCTCAGTTGTCCCGTGAATCGGCTCAAAGAGCCGATCCACCCATGATCCGTACGAGGTGTACGAATATATGGTGGTCCTGCTTGATCAAAATAAAGCTAAAACGACCTACTACGATTTAGGGTTTTCACCACATAATCGGAACATCCTACTCGTGATTGAGCTGGCGGCCACGCACGGTGATCGTAAACCGACCCTAGACAAGGCCTAAAACCAACACGAGGTTGATCCCCGGAACATCCTGTCTAGGGCTAGCAAACCACCCTACGCGCCACGGGATCCTTCAACCCGTTTGTAAGGCCTAACTATGCAGATATTAAACTAATCCTTGGAGAACAAGGAGCAATCATAACGGATCGGATCTACTAAATAATGATCAGGGTGCCGCTTTACACCTAAGATAGGTGTAAGGGCGGCTAGACGTCTAAGGGTTGCACGACGACGCATATGATACGATGAACAATGCTAACCCTAACACGTCTAAGATAAACACGTTGCTCGCATCAAAAGCTTCAGAGCAACGTATGATCAGCGAATAAACATGTATCCTAGATCGCAAGATGCGATCTAGGCAGCATGATGCTTACCCGGAAGAAACCCTCGAGACAAGGGAGTTGGCGATGCGCCAGATTGGTTTGTGGTGAACGTGATTGTTGTTTATTTCATAAACCCTAGATACATATTTATAGTCCGTAGACTTTCTAACGTGGGAATAATCCCAACCGGGCACGAGCCAAACTCTATCTAATCGATACGTATCCTACTATATTACAGATACACGGGCAAACTAGCCCAAACTTTGCATATAAGGCCGATTCATGTATTACTTCCATGTATATTCTTCAAGCCCATCTTGATCGCGGCCCACCTACTTGGTCAAATTCTCGTGATAACACATGCCCCCCGGTTTTGGAATTGATAATTCCAAAATCACTCTGCTTTTTTCTTCGTCGGGTCATGTCGTGGCAGAACCGTCACAGTATCCTTCATCATGATGCCTTGCCTTCTCAACTTCTCCGCATGACTTGGCAGTTTTTGTTTTTTCTCTTTGGGCACCACCTCCTCGGAAACTGCTGGCATTGAATCTCCACTATATCCCTTTATTTAACCGTCCGAACTGTCGCCACTTCATCCCCTTTCTGCCATCGGCACCAAGAAACCCCAATCTCAAAGCAATGTCTTCCTCCTCTTCCTCCTCATCGGACCTCTCCTCCTCATCCTCCTCCTCCCGCGAGCCCACACCAGAATGGGATCCGGTAGCGGCTCGATGGCGGCGTACAACGAGCGCCCAGGAGTGGGACCAGGAGGACACTCCTCCGTCCGGTCCGAGGACGACAAGTCCTTGACCAGATGAAGATCTAGGTTCCTCGCGATGGGGAACTGGAGCCATGGAGCGAGGATGACTCGTTCTCCTGGGACGATTACACCTCCTCCGAGGAAGAGGAGGAGGAAGTCGACGACGACTCCCTCGAGGATTACCCGCCGGCGAAGCGGTTCCGTGCCGGGTCAAACGATGATGACGACGACACGACGATGATGAAGATGAGGAGGCCCCCACCGGCCGCGAGGCCGACGAGGAGCCCCGCCGGCAGCGCCGACGAGAGCTCCGACGACGACGAGGGCAGCCACGGCCCGTAGACTAGGACCTAGTAGCATAGGCCTAGTAGTAGTAATAGATCGGCCAGTAGGCCTTTCTTTTGTTCTTCCTTTCTTGAGCAATCGGATTTTTCTTTGTAAGAAATCCTTTATCGATTTTGCCGATTGTCCAACGAAGTTGATGTACAAAGAGCCGATGGCAGGGCATCGGCCTATGCCATAAACATGCTTTAAGGCCATAACAGTTGCCTATTCATACGGTCAACAGATCCAATTCGTGTCCACACCATCCTCCGATCTCAAACGCACAGATACAGCAAATCTAATAAGAGAATTATCTCAGATGCCGTGAACTCTGGCATGAAACCGATCTGTTAACCTGCTCCATTGAGCTTTGTTCCTCTAGAGTCGATGGCTACGCATCGGCTTTTCATTATTCTAAAGTCGATGTCCGTGCATCGGCTATACTGGTATCCATATTTCTCAAATCAATGTCTGCGCATCGGCTATGATTTGTGTATAAAAAATATTTTTTACTGGCCGATTTCCAATCGGCCCTCATACTTCATTTACTGGTCATCCCACATGCTTGGGAAATACTTCTTGAGGTGTTGACCATTGACGGCTACTGGGAACTTAACGCCGTCCAACTGCTCCAACATGTATGCATTACCCTTCAAGGCCTGGACGACTTTGTACAGACCGTGCCAATTAGGAGACCATTTGCCATATGGTTTGTCCTTGGTTCCTAATGGCAACACAGCTTCCCATACTAGATCACCAACTTGAAACTCCTTCGGTCTAACCTTCTTATTGTATGCACGAGCTACCCTGGCTTTGTTCTCTTTAATCTTCTCCAACGACCAAAGTCTAAGTTCCGTTGCATCCTCAATAGTGTAACTCATCAAAGCTGCATATTCTTCAGCTGTTAGATCATTCTGAAACGTGACACGCCTTGATCCAGCCGTAATTTCCCAAGGTAATACGGCTTCCTGTCCATAGACGAGCTGGTATGGCGAGGTTTTTATAGCTCCATGGCATGACATGCGGTAGGCCCACAAAGCTTCTGATAACGTTTCATGCCAATCCCTAGGGTTCTCGTCAATTTTTCTCTTGATCGGCTTGATTTGGACGTCACTGTTGGCTTGAGCATAGTATGAGATGATCGGATCAGCTTAATCCCCATGTCATCACAGAACTTTCAATTCTTTAGAAATAAAGACCGAACTGCATCGGTCGTGATGGTTTGGGGAATCCCGAACCTATGAATGACGTGTTCTTTCACAAACTTGATCACATCTTTTGATTTCACCTTCTTCATAGGGACGGCTTCCACCCACTTGGTGAAGTAATCTGTAATGACCAAAATCCATTCATGTTTTTTATTCGACGCCGGATGGATTTTGCCGATCATATCCATGCCCCACCTCGAAACGGCCAAGGCTTGATGATAGGGTTCATTGCTGATGCGGGTACCATCTGAATCTTCCGAACATCGGCACGCTTGGCACCCTTTGTAGTACTTGAAGCAATCCTCAAGCATGGTGGGCCAATAAACCTCGATCGCCTAATTAGCCACTTCATCTTATGAGCCGATCGGTGAGTTCCACAGCGCCTTCATGCACCTCATGTAAGAGCCGATTTGACTCGGCTCCCATGCACTTGAGTAGTAACCCTTCCAACGTCCCGTAGAACATGTCGTCTCCTATGAGGACATACTTCATGGCCTTGTATCTTATCCGTTTAGGTGCCCCCGAGCCGAATCTTTTAAGTAATTGAAGATTTCGCTCTCCAATCATCCTGTTCCAGAACGCACCCGAACTTCTCGACCCGTCGATATGTCCTTATAGCTCCACGCCATTTGTGCGAGATCGTTCACTACTAGGAAAGGCACCGCTGGCGCACCACATATAGCCTTCTGGCGCACTAGTGGTGCGCCATCGTTATCACGCCATCGCTAACTCCTAGTAGTGGCGCACTAGGGGTGCGCCACTACTAGCTCGATAATGGCGCGCGTGGTGCGCCATTGACATGTCCAGGGCAGCCACTATTACTCCAAAGTGGTGCGCCACCGTGGTCGCGGGCGCGCGCCACCACTGCCTAGACGAGGTGCGCCACCGCTACCGTTTGCGTGCGCCACTGCTTCGCCGAGGTGGTGCGCCCACTCATCGTGTGGACGTGCGCCACCGCTCTCTGTGACGTGCGCCGCAGATGAGATTCCTAGTGCGCCACTGCTAGTCTCGAGGATCGCAGTGTTGCGCCATCGGCAAGCCAGTGGCGCCACTACTACTTAGTGGACGTGCGCCACTGATGGGCCACTAGTGCGCCACTGCTACGAATTTCGAATTTTTTTTGTATCCTGGCAGGTATTTATACAGTTGTATATCACAAGCACAATACAGGATATAACACATATAAACAACAGCACAACTTATCCATACATAGTTCTTCACATTAGCCCCACATGATTCACAAGATTTCACATTAGAGAAGTTACGAGGTTACAATGCAAGTTATGGGGTTACAAAGTCGCAAATGAGCTAGTGGTTACACAAGATCGATCATCTAAAGTACAATCACATAGAAGAGAGCTAGAGTCACTACTAGCACCATCCCGATGATAGTGGTCTTCATCCGGTTCCTCCTCCGCTCCGTCCTCTCTCCCGCCAAATAGCGTGCGTATCTATCTTCGGCCTCCGCTCTAGTGGTGTACCCTTTGTAGTGTTACCGCTAAACGGTGAACCTGTCTCCGACACTCCTCCCTCGTTGTAGACTCCGGGAACCTTGCCCTTGTACACGACATACCACGTCATATCCGCACATATATGAACAAGCCAAAGAAACATTAGTGCACGCTCATAGATGTTTGCAACGAATAAGAGCAAACTCAAAAACGATCCAAGTAGTATGAACTAAAAGGCATGCCTCATACATTGTTGGTCGGAACAAATATCAACATTTAGGGAAGGGGTTAGCGAAACCAAGTAGGATGCACAAGAGATTGATACTTGTGTCATCGCACCAGGTTCACTAGCCCCTCCCCCAAGTGTACAAGTGACCAAACATTCTAATCATCGGCATTTTAAAATACGAAAGCAAATGGAAGAATGACAAGGGCCTCATACTTTGTCGGTCGAAACAAATATGAACATCCCGGGATGGCGTTAGTGAGGCAGGGATGCACAAGAGATTGATATTTGTGCCATCATACTAGGCTCACTAGCGACACCCCGGAGTGTACACTTGACCGAACATTCTAATCATCGGCATTTTAAAATACGAAAGCAAATGGAAGAATGACAAGGGCCTCATACTTTGTTGGTCGAAACAAATATGAACATCCCGGGATGGCGTTAGTGAGGTGTAGATGCACAAGAGATTGATATTTGTGCCATCACACCGTGCTCACTAGCGACACCCCGGAGTGTACAATTGACCGAACATTCTAATCATCGGCATTTTAAAATACGAAAGCAAATGGAAGAATGACAAGGGCCTCATACTTTGTCGGTCAAAACAAATAACATTCCGTGATGGCGCAGCGAGGCCAGTAGGATGCACAAGACATGGATATTTGTACCATCACACCAAAGCTCGTTACGTCACCACGGAGTGTACAAGTGACCGAACATTCTAATCATCGGCCAAATGCAAATAAGAAGTGCCAACTCAAACAAGAGATAAGTAGCTACTATGAACTAAATGGAATGCCTCATACATTGTTGGTCAAAACAAATTTTAACATTCATGGATGGAGTGAGACCAGGTAGGATGCACAAGACATGGATATTTGTGCCATCACACCAGGCTCGCTCGCTCCACCCCGAGTGTACAAGTGACCAACCATTCTAATCATCAGCATATGCAAACAAAATTAACGACCAAATCAAGTGCGGAAAACGACAGAGCCATATATATAAGTTCACAAACATAGCCGAACTAGTAATTAATAGCAAGTAAAGTGCTGGATAAAGTTTATTACAACAGAAGCTCGTCTTTAGTTCACAACTACATAACTAGGCTCGCACATCAAGACTTTCTCGGAGCGTGGATAAAACCGCCGCCTTTCTTCAAGCACATCCATGAGCGGTAGTCGTCACCCTGCATTTGGAGCATTGTGTCTATGTCACTGTTTGACGGCTGATAGCCGGCGAAGAACTCCCCCGCGCTTCTAACGACATCTTGATGGATGATTTCACAAAACTCTACTTGGATGCGGAAGAAGTCTTGCTTGATGCCGTCGTCAGGGACCCGCGCCAATTTGTTGGCCCAGTCTCGAGATGCTCAGTAGCGTAAGCTCTGCTGGTCCCGTATGAACTTATCCATGTGATAGAGGGCGTAGTAGGCATCCTTGTTACTAGAAGGCGGCTTCTTGACGCAGGGAAACTTTGTTTGGTGCTTGAACACATGCTTCCCGTACCTAACATTTGGCCTCTGCATGTTGCCTTTCGCTTTGACGTAGCCATTGAGAGCATCATCAAGTACGGCCTTGACATTCGTGTAGTCCGTGGTTTTCCGTCCGCATCGAGGTATGTGGCACGGAATGCTTCGGGGTTATGGAGATGAGTGTGCAGGTTTTGTCTCTGCGTAGAACACATAATGTTTAAGAACATGACGATTGAAATCTAAAAAATCACGAGTTAAGAACGATACGGTGAGGGCCGGGGTGACTTACTCGGGAAATACAGGCAGGAGGATGTTACACTTCTTCTGGTTCGCTAGAAAGAAGTCTTTGAGGTATCCACTCGCGACTGCCCGGCCTCCACGCGGCCAAGTGGACGGCACGCATGTAGAAGGGGTCGGCTATCGCGATGTCCGGGATCTTGTTTCTAATGATCCGCATCGCCTTGCTGAGCGAGTATAGGCGAATGAACGTGTAGTGCAGCGGATAACTGTTCCGCATGGCGAAGATGTCATCATACCGCAGGAAGATCTTCTCCGCGAAGCCACTATCGACAAAGCCATGGCCCGAGGGCACCTTGGCAACATACACCGGGTATCCATTATCTTTCTCCCTGACGCCGCTCCTCCATAAACATAACACCGTCAACCAGAGATCGCATAGGACCGGGTGCAGCATCGTACAATCTTTGAACTAGCATCCGCTCACCCGACACATGCACCCTCGCCTATATTCTTGGCACCCGGCCTGGGCTCCGAGCACGGATAGGTAACGGCCGTCGCGACTTGTCATCCTTCTTCTTTCTTTTCCGTCCTTCGGCTTCATTTTTTGACCGCATTCTCCTCTTCGCAAGCCTCTTCAGTGTGTTAGGACTGATACACTTCTCACCTCGGCCATCGGCCGAGTCTCGGTGGAATGGGCAGCTGGAGGCGCTCCGAGAACAGAATAGGTGCCGCTTGTTGCAATAGGTTTTCCCCTCGGCGGCAGCTTGAGAGGGTTGGCTACTGAGATCGTAGTCCATCACCCCAAAATCGGTTGCACTGTGCTGGCGAACGCATCGTCCTCGTCCGCACCATCGTTCGGATCCTGCCATCGCATGTCCACATCACCGATTGGCACCGTTGGGGTGGTCTTGCCATGGCTTGGCACCGCACGGCTGGGGTGTGTCTGTGGGGTGGTGTCCTCGCCCCCAAACGAATCTCGCTCTTGGCCAAACCATGGACCAATTGAAGCAATGCTGGAGGGTAAGGACCTCATCTTCACGGCACCATGGGGTTGAAAGGGAGGTAGCACGTCGTCGTAGCCGCTAAGCACCAACCAGTTGAATCCTATACACGTCGGGTTGCATGGGTTTACCGTGTAACTGGTTGCTCGGTTGAACAATTTTGGCCTTGGCAACATCGATCAACTCGCCGTTCACAAACTGCAGGAGAGTGCATGGGACGTCGACGCGGAGCTCGCGGAAAACATGTAGGGCGTTAGGGATGGCTAGCTAGTCAAAGGCAAGGATATATATGGAAGTCATTGGCCAAGGGTTGGTTACCGTGATGGCGTCCAGCTCGGCTAAGGTGAGGCACCGCCGGCGGCGGGCGTGCAACCGATGGAGTGGCCGCTTGTTGGCGCGGTGCGGGGCGGCGTAATCCGCAGCGACGGGTGCATTGAGCTGAAGTAATGGCGCCGCGGGAGACACCAAGGTTGGCGCCGCGGAGCCACCACGGTTGGCCGCGGAGCCACCAGGTTGGCGCCGGAGCCACCAATGTTGGCGCCGCCGGAGACACCATTGTTGCCGCCGCGGACTCACCGATGGCTCCACGTGTGGAGTTGGCCCGTGAAACCGGGAACCGGGGAGTTCCCTTTTTTCCTCCTCATACCACGCGTCCAGACCGGCAACCAAGGTAGGGATGAGGGAGCTGTCGTCGTGCCCACTTGGTCCTCCACTTGTGTCTTTGCGTCCTCTGTTGGGTCTCCACGATTTGTTGCACTTGTTGCCGCACTTGCTCCTCGACCAATGTCGGGATCTGCGCAACTTGTGCCTTGATGCGACCTCCTTCTCATCGATGGTGGCCTTTTCTCCTTTTTCCCCGACTTATAGTATTCTCGACCATTTCATAGAGCATCCTTCGCGACCACACGACCAGCCGACGTCGGCTTACTCAATGGATCCCTCTTCTTGTGGGCATTCAACGCCCTATTTAAAGGGTTGTCCCAAGGGGCACACTGCGAGGAGCTCGTGGACCCCGCGCCGCTACTAGCTTCCTTTTCACTTTCCGTAGCGATCTCCTTAGCCTACGGGAGGAACATGCATGAACCATTTAGAAATTTGGATTCAACAATAAGAATGCAACCATAAAGGAGCTAATTAAGCGGGTGCATTCCTTAGAAGAGCCTCAAACTCCTTCACATCCGGAGTGGTGAGCTCCTTTGTTTTCGGGTCAATACGGCCAGGAGAAAGTTCCTGGTTTGCTTGTTTGTGTATTGCGGGAGGAGGGGCTCGAGGCCGTTCTTCACACGCTCCTCATCCGCGGCGTCCCATTTCGGTTGCGCCACCCTAAAACCGCCAGGACCAAGTTTGTGGGTGCCTAAGTTCAGTTTCGCATGTCCTTCCCCCACTGACTAGAATCCGACGTTGACTCGCTCTCGCACTTGATCTTGAAATCAGCGTAGTCTTGCTCGGTGATCGAGGGATTTGACTCCTTGATCTTCTCGTAACTCTCACCATTATTAATCATTTTCTTCACTCAGGTCCTCCAACTAGCGAGGGCGGTGCTCATCTTCGTGAGGGCGGCATTGTGCACTTTGTTCCGCATGAGACGCTTTTCTGAGCAGTCCACCGGAACTCGTATCGTTCGTGTAGCTTCTTGAAGAGGAGGGTGCGCAAATTCGCTTCGTCAGATGCCCGAGGTTCTCGGTGTTGATCGAGACCGTGCTCCGGAGGATGCACCCGAGTTGGGCGAGTACCCTTTGACTAAATCAGGGGGCGCCGTTGGATGCCCAATGGCGTTCACTTCGTGAATGCTTGCTTCACGTGCCGAGCACATTCGGGCGACGCTCCTCCGTAGCTTCTTTGCGCTGTCATCCTCGGCGGCACCATCCGTGGTGTCATCCTCGGCGGCACCATCACTGGTGTCATCCTCGGCGGCATCGTCCGCTCGGTACTCTGGATCGGGGCCATCATCCCCGGCGAGGTTGTGACTCCATCACCTCAATTTCATCGGTTAGCATCCAATGGCTTGCGCTGCGCCGCCTCTTCGTTGTTGGCCATGTTCGAACTAAGTAGGAAAAATGCATCAAATTAGCGCAAGATTTCACTGAAAAATTGGGCATGACCTATGCTAATTTATGGACATATGAGTGCCCCATTTTCGCGAAACGGAAATGAATCAACATTTCGGCGATAATGGGCAACTCTGTCCCTGCACAAGAATATGACACCATATAGACATGCAAAACAATCCACCAAAGCACCATGGCACATATACAATTGTTCCTCCGTATACACCATGGCACATATACAATTGATCCTAAACCAGCTGAGCACTCAACAGCATGCATCAGCTAGCTATATGCATCAGCAACCATGGGCATACATCAAGGAAGAAGAAGAACAAGCAGCAAGCAGCAAAAGCAGCAGCAAGAAGCAGCTAGCAAGCAGAAGAAACACAGCAGAGCAAGCACAAAGAACTAGCAGCACAGAAGTACTATTAGCAAGAAGCAAGCCAGAAGCAGAGCAAGCAGCCTAGCAAGCAGCAGTTAGCAGCTAGCGGCAGTAGCAAGCAGCATCAAGCTCACCGTGAGTCGCGTGGAGTCTCCGAGAGGTGAGTTGTTGCTCCGGGTCGAGGAAGATGCGAGGGCGGCGGTCAGGTGCTCAACTCTGCCTTGAAAAACATAAAAATAAAAATTCAGTAAGCTTGTTCATGGTACTGTGGAGTTCAAACAGAGAAAATCAAAAGGAAACCTGATGCTAATTAAACTTTGTCTTGTGTGCTGTCATTTTTATGTCAGGCAAATGGCTACAGGGCTACACATAAGCAGAACATAATGCTTTGTGGTCTAGTGCACAGAATATGAGGCATTCATCCAGAACAGCAACATTCATCCAAAGAGATCAAATGTTCCAGAACAGAGCCTCATTATTTTGCTTCAGTATAACTAATACTGCTAATATTTGGCATATATCCAAACTGCAAGCAGAAAGCAACCACATTAAGGCTAAGCACTAACTAGCCAAGTTCTTATAAATTCTATGTTTCAATAGTGAGTTGTACTCTGGATATGTTTCAAATGGATTCTTATAAATTCTTCTTGGTCACAGAATTTCTTCTACAATATTATTTTGCTTCAGTTAGCACTGCAGTACCTATCATCAAATGAATTGATAGTAAATTACTTTCGGGTTCAGTT
This sequence comes from Lolium multiflorum, assembly GCA_030979885.1. NCBI lineage: Eukaryota > Viridiplantae > Streptophyta > Magnoliopsida > Poales > Poaceae > Lolium > Lolium multiflorum. The sequence continues at coordinate 107,631 of JAUUTY010000643.1, read as the reverse complement.
ACACCATAGCAAAATAGATGTGCATTACACTAACTAACTGCATTTGCAACAAAGAACTCCAATGAACTACAGAGAACCACCTTTTGTGAAATCAAAATTCCTCATTTGGTTTGCATAAGGTGCACAGACTAGTTACTTAGCAATTTTCTTTTGCTTCACTAGACTATCAATTAAGCATCTTGACAACCCCTATGTTATCCATGTTAGCATGAACTGCCAGTAAACAGAATCACAAAATGATTAGGCCAAGCTATGTTGCATCAATGAATGCCAGTGCTCAAGTCATTTAAAGAGAACATTTCCATCATGATTAACTTATTTTAACCTTGATTTGATGAACAGCAGAGTACTTGAGCAATTACAGAGTATGGAAACCACATTTCTACAACATCATCATGACAGATATTAACAGCAGTAGGAGTGCTGATGCCCATAGTGCCATGCTTCTTCTTCATTACTAATTCTTTTGCAGTTAAATCAGCAGTAGTATGTTGTATCTAATTTTAGTTTCTCTGCCATTTAGTAACTACTAATTCTTTTGTAGTCAGTAGCTTAAAATCACAACAACCTAACAGCAGAAAAGAACATAAAGACAACAATGAAGAAAGACTTAATAGAAGATCAACCTATCTAGAAGAAGAAGACTACAAAGAAGAAGTAAGGTTTACTAGGGGAGCACCGAAAGAAAGATCATCGCTTCAAGGGGAGACCGAGCAGCAGCATTGCCGGCTCGGGGAGCACCAAGCGCAGGAGTAGCACCTAGCCAACCTAGAAGAGAGGAGGAGGGAGGAGAGCACGGCGGCTACTGGAAGGATGCAACGGGGCGGGCGCCGGGCCGCCGAAGGGTCCTCCGCGGCGAGGTCGAGACGAGGTCGCAGCGCGCGAGGTCGAGGGCGTGCGGCCCTCGGCGGTGAGATCGAGGACGAGGTCGCAGGCGGCGTGCGCTTTCCTACTCCGCTCCACGCACGGGGAGCGACGAGGCAGGGATGGGGCGCCGGCGGTGGGAGAGGTGGTCGCCGGCGATTCGAGGGGGAGAGGGTCCCGGAGAGAGGCCGGTGAATGGGCGAGATCGAGATCGAGAGGATGGGGCGCCGGCGGGGATTGGGGAATGGTGAAATGGGAGAAGAAGAGGTCGGGATTTGGCTAAGTCCCCGACTCCCCTTAGCAATAGCGCACCTCTAGGGGTGCGCCACTACGAGGCTTAGCAATAGCGCACCTCTCGGTGCGCCACGCCTCTTTAGGTTTAGGTCAAAAGGCTCGCGGCACCTACAGTTGACAAGATCCGAATTGTACCGCAGTGGCTTGCTCCCCCTCTCTGTTCGGTTTACCCTGGCTGGCCGGGTTCGAACCCTGGCGGCCCCAATTTTTTTCACTTTTTTATTAAATTGATTAAACACTATAATAAATAGCATAATACACCAAAATAAAAGGCATAAATAATTATAATTATGTAGAATAGTTAAAATACTATAGAATCTATAAAATATCCAAAAATATAAATTATATGTCTATTTTGATCGGTACAATGTGTAGATTAACAATATGACATCCGTTATTCATACAAGAAAATGATACATAATTATCTTTTCACAATCTTCTTGCCCTTCTTTCTCGCGGTTGAATAATTTAGCCCCGGAACTCCTAGACTTCTTCTCTTGAATGGACGGCCTTTAGGTAGGGTGGTCCTGCTTCTTCTTGTTGTGTATGGTTCTTCATCATCGTCATCGTCATCTTCCATCTTCGGATCGCCATACTGGTCAAAGTCTAGCTCGTTGGCGGCTCCATCCATTCCGATGATGCTCCTTTTGCCTCTCCTCACGACAACACGGCTGGGCTTTTGCGGGTCGGTAATGAAGAAGCATTGGTCCACTTGGGAAGCTAGTACCCATGGCTCATATTTCGCGGTGACCTTTGCATTTCAAATCCCTGCAAACAAACACATGCAACACATGTGTGGATCGGAGGCTTTGCATATACAACACATGTGGAGGCTTCGCATACAACACACATGCACGTGATCGAGACGATTTTCGCGCATGCGCACATATGTGTGTGTGCAAGACGATCGGAACCGGTCACACACAAAGCATAAAACCAACAAAGTTACCGATACGGCGAGACCTAGAGTGTTGGATGAGGTAAAAAGTTGAGATTGAGTAGGGTATTAAGCTAAGAAAGCTTCACCATTACTTACCTATTAAGCTAAGACATAGCAATGGCGCACTACTAATTGGTGCGCCACTGCTACGCCTCTCATCTCTAAAAAGGGGCTATGGCCACCCCTAGCAGTGGCGCACCTAATGACATGCGCCATAGGTAACCTATGTAGCATGGCGCACCACGCAGGCGCCATTGCTAAGCCTATCATCTCTAAATCTCCTGACACCTTAGGCACACCTCACAACGGCGCCTAGGTAAGGAATGCAAAGGGCGCACCCATACGTGCGCCACTACTAGGTTGGGGAGGATCTGGCCTCCCGTCACCACTTACTTATGGCGCACTGCAATCAAGGTGCGCCACTACTACTTGTAACGTGGCCCACGTTTGTGTGGTGCGCCATCAATAGTATGGCGCACCAGCATGGTGCGCCACTGATGGCAGTCTTACGGCTAGGCCTTTTCCTAGTAGTGGTTGGCCTCGGTATTTTGGGATCTTGGGACCCAATTAAAGTTGATGTACCGAAACTGTGTCATCAACTCACGGCATTCCATCCAATATGGGAAAAGCGATTCACTCTCGCACTTATATTCATCCGTGAGCTGGTTGATCACCAACTTCGAGTCTCCAAAAAGCTCTACCGCTTCTGCCCCGGCTTCCAGCAGCAACTCCATTCTTTACGTATCGCCACTCAGCGACATTGTTGGTGCAAGGGGTAGATAGTCTGATGGAGAAGGAGTACGTTGCCCCCCGAGGCGACACGAGCAGAATGCCGATGCCACAACCATCATCACAAGCCGATCCATTGAAGAACATAGCCCATTCACGTACAGATAGTGCTGCTATATTGGTATCGATCCGTTCAGCTATAAGATCGGCCAACGCTTGTCCCTTGACTGCTTTCGCAGGCTGATACCGAAGATCGAACTCCGACAACGCAAACATCCACTTACCAAGTCGGCCTTTCAAAACAGGGGCCGACAGCATGTGCTTAACAACGTCTGACTTGCATATGACGATGATCTCTCCCGTCAAAAGGATGTGATGAAGCTTGGTGCAGGAACAGGCAAAGGCAAAGCTTCTCGACCTCAGGATACCTTGTCTCCGCGTCCAACATCCTTCTGCGCTGAGGTAGAAAACGACATTTTCAACACCCTCATAGAGTTGCACCACCACCGGCGATGGACGTGTCACCATCGATAAGTAGATATAGAACGGCCTGTCTTGTTGGGGCGGAACTAGCATGCGGCGTTGTCGATACCGCTAATCTCATCAAACGCCTCGCTATTCTCGCCTGCTGAAACTCGTCATCGATTTAATTTTCACCGTATGAACGGCTCGATTCGTCTCCGACAGTTAGAGATGAATCGTCTGACAAAGTTGATCTTGCCGATAAGACGTTGGAGCCCTTCTTCTGTGGCGGCCGCATGGTACGCACCGCCTCTTGACTTTCAGCCGATCTCAATTCCCCGCTCATGAACCAAAACCTAGGAACCGACCAGCCGTCACACCAAAAGCACACTTCTTTGGATTCATTCTCAGTCCGAACTTCCGAGTTCGGTCTAGGATGCGTCGCAAATCCTCCAAGTGTCCCTCCATGGAGACAGATTTGACTACCACGTCATCGATGTAGATTTCCACAAACTTGCCGATCAGATCGTGAAATATATAATTCATGGCTCTTTGGTACGTTGCACCAGCATTCTTCAACCCAAAGGTCATGACTACATATTCAAACAAGCCCACTCGTACTCTGAATGCGGTCTTGTGTATATCTTCGGAGCCATGAAGATTTGGTTATAGCCGCGTTGCCATCCATGAAGCTCAACACCTTGTGGCCAGTGCATTGATCAACGTTTCTCGCCGGCATCGGATATTTATCTTTTGAGTGGCTCGTTGAGATCTCGGAAATCGATGGCCACACGCCATCGGCCGTCCTTCGACACTCAGATCCATTCAAGATACCCGCATGGCCTGATGAATCCGGCGGCCAACATCTTCTATCTCTTTCTTACCTCTTAGAAGACACTCGCCTTTTGCGTGTTGTTGGAACGGCCGAAATCCTCTTAAGGGGAGCCGATGTTCAATGATGCCCCGTCTAACCTGCATCTGTGTAATCCCATGCAAGGCAATCTGGGTATTCTTTAGAGCTATCATCTGACTCCTAAGATGTGGATCTAACTTTTTGCTGATAAAAGTTGGTCGCGGCTTATCCCCAGGTCCGATGTTGACTTCTTCTAACTCATCAGCCGATGTAAACCCATACCCTAGCTTTCCGTCACCTGTGAGGTCGACACTAAATACAGGGGGAACGTGTGGTAAGGATAATACGGCCGATTACTGAATCGGCTTTCATTTTGGTTGTAACCGGAACTTTTGGAATTGTCTGCCGATCGCGTGGAACGGCTTCCTCCTTGTCCTCGCTATGAGAGCACCGCTCGTCTCTCCTTACCAGGGTGGCGCCCAAGTCCTACCATGTTGATGTTGAACGAGAATCTTGGCCGGCACCTCCCAGGGTACATGCATTCCACCATGTCAACGGCGATGCCTGAATTCGGCATTTGATGCCGCCAACGCGAATGGTGGACGGAGAGTGGCATCTCTCCTGGTAAGTCCCTAGAGTGGTCCTGACGGAGAGTACCGATGCCTCATGATTTCCTGGATCACCCGAAGAGCAACACGCTCCAAAGCGTTCACCAGGTTCTCGTAATGGCGGTGTAGCGAATGAGCTACCATGAAGTTAATCTCCCGACGCAGGGACCTGGTGCGTTCTTCGACGGGCGGACATGTCCACTCCATCGAGCGCTCGTGTGAGAACCCTTTCCACCCGATGCCATGTGAGCGGGTTCTGAAAAGAGCCGATGAGGCGGCTTCGAGGATTGCTTTGACCTCGTCATACTTCTTCTTGAGCTCCTGCCGATCCTCGTACGTGACTGGTGCCTTCCGCCATCTCGATGTAGATGGCGCGTGCTGATGTCGAAGATCGTCCCACGTGCGAATGTGTTGCGTCGAAACCCACGGCGAGCGCGACGGCAACACAAGAGAGCTGGAGGCTCCAGATCTGGCCGGCCCCGGTCCTCCGAGCGACGCCCAAAAGACTCTGCACGCACGTCCGATGCCGCAGCGTGCCACTCGACCTATACCGGTCGAAGGCGATGGATGTGCCTCGCTAGTTTCATGCATGGCATACACGTAAACATTAAATACGAGCCTCGATCGGCTCTCGTTGTCCCGTGAATCGGCTCAAAGAGCCGATCCACCCATGATCCGTACGAGTTGTACGAATATATGGTGGTCCCGCTTGATCAAAATAAAGCTAAAACGACCTACTACGATTTAGGTTTTCACCATATAATCGGAACATCCTACTCGTGATTGAGCCTGGCGGCCACGCACGGTGATCGTAAACCGACCCTAGACAAGGCCTAAAAACCAACACGAGGTTGATCCCGAACATCCTGTCTAGGCTAGCAAACTACACCCTACGCGCAACTGGATCCTTCAACCCGTTTGTAAGGCCTAACTATGCAGATAACTAATCCTTGAAACAAGGAGCAATCATAATGGATCTGATCTACTAAATAATGATCAGTGGGGTGCCGCCCTTACACCTAAGATAGGTGGCTGCTAGACGTCTCGTGGTTGCACGACGACAGATATGATACGATGAACAATGCTAACCCTAACACGTCTAAGATAACTACGTTGCTCATCAAAAAGGCTTCGCACGAGCAACGCATGATCGCGAATAAACATGTACGCTAGATCGCAAGAGGCGCATGACGCTTACCCTAAGAAACCTCGAGACAAGGGAGTTGGCGATGCGCCTAGATTGGTTTGTGGTGAACGTGATTGTTGTTTATTTCATAAACCCTAGATACATATTTATAGTCCGTAGACTTTCTAACGTGGGAATAATCCCAACCGGCACGAGCCAAACTCTATCTAATCGATACGTATCCTACTATATTACGATACACGGGCGAACTAGCCCAAACTTTGCATATAAGGCCGATTCATGTATTCCTTCCATGTATATTCTTCAAGCCCATCTTGATCGCGGCCCACCTCTGACTCGGTCAAATTCTGGTGATAACAGCTTGATAATTAAAAAAAGTTTCACTCTTTATGTACAAAAGGTTTTGAAATTTCTCAACTAAATTGAAACCTAAACTGAATTCTCGATTGTTTCAATGCAATTAAGGAAATTTGGAGCGAAAAACTGGATTGTTTCAACCAAACTGGCCCTAAACAAGTTTAGGCTTGATAATAAATAAAAGTTTCACTCTTTACGTATAAAAGGTATTGAAACTTTTGAACTAAATTGAAACCTAAACTGAATTCTGGATTGTTTCAACACAATTAAGGAAATTTGCAGCTAAAAAAAGGAGAAAACTGCTAAGCAAATAACGAAAATCAGCAGCCTATCTGAAGCATTTGATCTCTGTTCTTGCACAGCCTTGATGAGCAAACATGCCTTCCATATTCATATAAGCTCCTGCTCGACAGCTGCATATTTTCTAGTGAATCCAGCAGTTCCTTCTAACACATCTCACATAACGTTTTCTCCGAATTTTATTTTGGCAATAGATGTGCAGTGACAGACTGACAGGCCAAGGGTGCATAGTTTCAGTGTTCTTAGAAAGCTTTTCTATCAGTGGCTTGATTCTAAGATCAAGGTATGCTGGCTTAGTTATATAAACACTCTAGTCTAGTTTCTAATCTATAACGCTTGCCATCAAGAACAACCACTTCTCGGTCAAGGCTGTTGATTTCAGACTCTGAGCTGCTGATGTAAAATCCTCTGAGATTTTCTGAATCTCCTTACAGAAAGTTGTTTCAATTCGTTTTTAGTAGGAGTGTATGTTAATTATGTTATTCAAGAAACAATGATGGACTAGACTACACAGCGGCGCCGCACATTTGCATTGCTGTGCGGCGGCTGACAGCTGTATGTGCGTGATGTTGGAGTAGGTATCTCCTTTCGGCTCACGTGTGAACACGGTGACTTCTCGGTAGCTTCTTGCCACTCCCATGTGAACACGATTCCCTCAAGCTAGTACTAGTATAATAAATCATGATTCCTTCAAGCTAGTACTGCTACGGGAAAAGGAGGTTTCACAAGTTATACCAAAGTCAGAGAAAAGTAAAAATCCATTATTGTGGTTGTAGTCAAAATCACTAGAGTATCTTGGGTCTTCACTACATTCTGCGACGTCATTAGCCAAAATATTTCAGTCCTTGATTTTTTTTCACTCTGAGATCGTTTCCTACAAAGAAACAAGAGAACATTTCACAAGTTTTCTTAGTATAATTTAATTTTTAGCTAATTGTTGAACTAGTTAGTTTTGGTACAACTCGTCACAAAAAAGTAGCAAAATAGCTCTGCTAAAAATATCTTAGTGGCAGCTACCAGATAAAGTAGTCACACTTATCAGTTTATCTATGTAAAAAATTACAATTGTTGTTTATAAAAAGTAGTAACACGATTACTGCCAGGATAATTATTGTAAATTGCACGATTAATTAGCCACAGCTATCACGGTATGTGTGTATGTTATCACATTGCTTATGAAGCAATTTCCAGATTATTCCAATAACAATTATCCGATTAATTGGCCACAATTCCCAGGTTATGTATGTTTACCCTGTTGTTTATCGAAGCAAATTGCAAAGATTGTTCCAGTAGTTAGCTGCCAGATAAATTAGTCACAATTATCAGATTGTTTATGTAGCAACTATCATGTTAATTGTAAATTCATCACTATATTATCCAAAAAATAGATACCAAATTAATCGATCATAGTAACAAAATTAATCAGCCAGAATATCCCACCACAACTAAAATAACATGACAAGGCAGAAGCACACTCACGTTCTAGTGGAGGACGATGCTAGCAGGAGTAGCGATGTAGATCGTACTGGCAGCAGCTCCTCCGCCAAATTGACCACACCATCTCTAGAGCACCACCACTCTTCATGCCGCGCTCGAACAACAAGGCAACCTTGGCCCTCCATCGGTACGGCCGCTCATGCAGGACCAACCTTTGCCCGACCTCTACCTGCACCATCGTTCGATGAGCAAGCCGCCAAGGTTGGGGCGCTGGAGGCGCTTGACGAAGCCCTCCGCGAGGAGCGCCTCTAGGACCTCACCTGGCGGCGACAAACTGGAGGCTGCGGCCACACGAGCGGTAAAACTAAACGACGCCGAGGGTTGTGTGTCTCGACGGCGCAGGAAAGGACATGGTGACGACCTGGGGGAGGATGAGGCGGCGTCGAGGAAGGCGAGCTCCAGCCCGAGCGCACGCATACGCGAGACGGTGGTGCAGAGCAGGCCCACGAGCCGCGGGAGCTCGTCGCGCCCATGGAGCTAGTCCACCTACTCGCCCATCCCTCGCATAGGTGCCGGCGACGAGCAGAGGAGACTCCACCTCCCAGCGAGGCGCCTCCTAGCCGCGTGCTCCGCGGTGGCGGCTTCCTCCTATCGAGCATCCACCTCCAGGCCGTGGGGCCTCCCGTGGTGGTGCTCGGCGGCATCGGCCTCCCCGCGCCCGCGGAGGCCCGGCCGTGGCGCCTCCACACGGCGGCTCTCGGCAAATCCGTTCGTGCGCACTGCCTCTTCCTCGCTCTGCGGCGGCGGTTGGCGAAGCCGTCCGTGCGCAGCGCCTCCTCCTTGCTCGGCGTCCACGGCTTGGCGGAGCCATCTATGTGCCGCGCTTCCTGCCCTAGCCGTGGTGATTTGTGTCAGATAATGAGAGGATAAGAGAGGAGGATACGAGCGGTTGTGGACCGCGTGATCTTTTATGCGAATCGTGACGAACCGCCGCACGCGGAAGCGACCAGTGCGGCGCCTATAGGTAGATTTTCCCAACAATGATTGGGTCGCACGACTAGCACCACCCCAGTGCCTTGTGTTCTCAAAAGGCAGATAAGATGGGTAGGTTTCTTCAGTTCGTTATTTCCTCTTTGCTGCAGGTAGAGATACGGCTTATGTGTGGCTGTCCAAGGAACCAAATCGTTATGAATTGAAGATCGCTATATCAGTTTCATTAAGTCATGCAAGCAAATGATTAACCGCATTGTTTTAGGGAGATTATTTGACTGATTGTGAGTAAATGATTAACTGCTAAAAGCTAATTTTATGCGAGGAAATGTGCTATATTGATGATTAACCTGTCTAGTGTTACTGCCTTATCAGTGTGCATTCTTAGCTAAATACATTCCCATGGTTGCGTCGTTTTTAGCTTTTTACTACTCGGTTCCAATGTCATACACAAAAGGATAGCTTCTGAACTTTTGGTTGTTTGGAGATTATTGTGAAGACATGTTCACCACACACAGTCTGTTACTTCTAAATTGTGCATATCACGGCCTGAATGCTATAGAGCTTCAGGATAGGTATTTTCAGAGTAGGCCAGAGGCACTCTTGACAAGGATAGAGTCGGTCGGCCTAAAATCATATTTTCCCTTCTTTTGCGGCAATATTTTTTTTATATCACTCAGACTGTTTTCTCATCCACTTAATCAAGAAGACATTTAGTGTTCAGTTTCCAGGGTTGTTTGCTGAGAGATCACAATTACTGAAGGTGGTCAGGGCCTCATGAGCACTGAGATTTTTCTGGAAGGCTTTTGCTCGTTTTATTTTTTAGCTGCTTTATAAGCACAATTGAGATGGCTCGTAAGAGGATCTCCAGCTGCGTCCCAAAAGGATTTGGAGCACGTCGGATAAAAAATCGTTCCCAGCCACGTGCCCTAAAGCCTCTTTTTGTCCGGCGCGGTCTAATGCGGTGTCCGGTACCCCGAGCCCGTCCCTGCTACACATGGGATGCTCCGGGCACGTCAGACACAACGAAAAACGAGGCGAGGAGACGCGGGACCGACGCGTCAGCGGCACATGAAAAAATCGTCCACCTTCCCTGCCAAATCGCGCCTCTCCCACCACATCGCACCTCTCTTGCCGCGCATTTCTGCTCTCCCAACACATTTTACCTCCTATCCCGCCGATTCAATTCTCCCTCCCGCCGTCGCTACTCTATTGGTCCCGCTGCCGCTAGCCTCTCCCCATCCATGATACTGCCGACAACCCCCAAAAAAGGCCAAGAAAGCGGCCAAGAAGCCGCCGGACAATGGGACGGAAGGGGCGAAGGCACCCTTCGCGAAGCCGCGGAAGGCGCCGGCTCCGAAGAAGAACCCGGAAGGCTGGACCGAAGATCAGTGGCATCAAGACTGTTTTCGCCGGAAGATGTCGACGGCGGAGCGGAAGGGATGGAGGGCGGCACAGCTGGAGAAGAAGGCGTTGGCGGCGCGCGTGCACCAGCACGCGTTGGCCGGGTGTATCGCTGCCACCAATGCGAGCCCATTGAGTACGTCGGCGCCGGTGTACATTCCGGGAGTGGTGTCTCCATCGACATCCGGGTTCTACAACGACGGACCCTCCGCTACTCCCGGGTGCGTGACGCCAAACTTGTCGCCACACTGTCAGGATACGCTGCCGCATGGCGGCTTCAACCCCAACACCGTCTTCTACTCCCCGGCGTACGAGCAAGCGCCCTAGTGCGAGCCAGGACCCGGTACGGACGGCGCCCCGTTCACTGGCCGCAGGGGCCCGCTCGAATTCGACGGCGCCGGTGCTGAGGAGGAGGAGGAGGGGGAGGGTAGGGGGTGGAGGAGGATGACGACGGGGACAAAGAGAGCGGCGACGAAGAGGGCGATGAGGACGCGGGTGCCGCGGAGGATGGCGATGATCTCATGGAGGTTGACGCGGCCGGCGTGAGGAAGAAGAAGAAGAAGGCATCGGGCACACAAGGCCCCAAGTGGACGGTTTTGGAGGATCAATGTCTCTGCGAGTCATGGTCGACCGTGAGCCATGACTCCATCATCGGCGCCAACCAAAAGTACAGGAAGTACTGGGCGAGGTCGCGAGGATCAATGTCGAGTTCGATGAGCGCAAGCTAATCAATAGCGACTACAACAAAGTGACAATGAAGAGGAGCCAAAAGGAAATGTCGACGCGATGGGCCATCATCCAGGCATCGGTGAACATGTTCCACGGGTTCCATCACGAGGTCGAGACCAGAGGCGACAACGGCATCGATCTCAGTGGCATGGTACGACTCTTTCTTAGCTAATCTGTAGCCCCTACATTTTGCTCGACGATCTGTGATTGTGTTTCCTGTTGTTAGTTCGACAAGGCCATGTACATGTACCGGAAGAACTTGGATGGGAAGTCGTTCGCGCTGATGCATTGCTATAGCAAGCTCAAAAAGAACGAGAAATGGCGGCTGGCGCGCGTTTCTTTATCGAAGGGGAAAGATGCCATTGATCTGGAAGCGTTGCTGGCAACATCAGCAGGGCGTCCTATCGGCAACAAGGCTGCCAAGGCCGCCTTGGCCGACGCTGTTGACAAGGTATCAACTTGTCAATGCCTACAAGTAGTAGACTAGGGTTTCGTTGGATGTAGAGGGCAAGTAGATCTCGAAGGTTTCAGCCGAAAAGTACTCGACGAAATACAAACTAGGGTTTACTCAACAATGATTCGATGCCTTTCTCGTCCCTCGACTCCCCCTTATATATGAGGCGGAGCCGAGGGATTCGTATTGTACAAGTTTACAGAGTCCGAGGAGGTTTCTAACTCATCCCGCAAGATTACACACAACACCTCCTATTACAACTCTAACTTTCCTTAATAATATCTTTGGGCTTCCGAGTCTTCTTATTCTTCGGGTAGTGGGCCTTCATCAAACCCCGGATACTATCTTCGGCAGGCCCATTGGGGATGCCTATGTTAGTAGCCCGAGATTTTGCTTGAATCGTAGAGTCAGGGAAAATCTCCTCTGTTTATTTTTACTCGACAACTTTAGCTTGTCCATATTTCTTCACATGAATTTCTATATTGTACAGGGATAATGGTAGTTGGGGCTAGTTCATCTGACGGATCAGGTACTAGTTAACTGCTCTAGTGGCAATCCGCAAAACCTACTTCAAGATCACGTCCCCGGACATGATCTCGGGATACGGTGTAAACATCGACTTAAGGTCTTACCATTCTGTCGAGTCCCAGTCAAATTTATCGGGTACCTAACACGTCCGTTAGGATTTTTCTTCGTATCTGTTGATACGGATAAAAGTAGCAAACCGTCGTCAGAGACGGTGCCACGCCGCACAGAACGGATCTGGGGTCTTACCTTCGCAGTGTTTTGCGGCATTCAGAATTTATTCGCAACTTTTGGCGTTCTGAGAATATATTGTCGAGTGCTTATTCGGCTGTCGGAATAGCACATTTCATCGAGTCAATTTCTGACTTATATTGCTCTCCCGATGGGAGTATGTAGAGTTATCTTTATAACTCATAATATGCTCCTTCTTCCTTCTATTACTTTCTTTCTTTCTCTTTTTCTTTTTCTCTCTTTTCTTTTTCTCTCTTTGATAATTTTTATCGGGCATGCGAACAGCGTTCCCGATGGGAGTAGCCCCCGAGGCTACAGCCAAGGACTTGTGCTTGGTTGTAGGCTCAACGGAAGGAGCTGATCTCGATGGCACGTCAATCCTGAACGTGCAATCGAGATCAACGGAAGGAGCTGATCTCGATGCCAGTCGACGATCCTGAACGTGCCATCGAGATCAGCTCCTATGTCAGCTGTGTCGACCGAGAAGACGCAGGCATCGATCACACAATGCCTCGCCGAGGTCTCCTCGACCCTGCTCTCCCGCGACAAAAAGACCGACGCAAGATGGGAGGCGCTGCTGAAGAGGCAAGAGGAGAAGATGGAGCTCAAGAAACGCAAGGACGATATGTCCCTGCTGAGAGCGTCGGCAAAAGGAATGTCTCCCCGTACGCCAAAATGGTCAGATCCTCGACGACATCGAAGCCAAAATGGCGGCAGCCGAGGCCGCGAGCGATGCAGCGGCAGCGGCAGCAACCCCAACCTCAACCCCGGAGCAAGAGCCGGTAGACGCGTCTGCGACAGCATCTGCTAGTACACCTGCGTCGGTCTCTGCCTCGGCATCAGCGACATAGCATGCACACCGGGCGACGAGCCTATGTCGACTCAGGATGCGTTGTTGGCGTCGCCGTCGCCCAACCCATTCTTCTAATTTACGTCGGCATGTAATATGATCGCGCGCTCGGTACATTGATCGCAACTACTTTGATCGCGACGACTTCGACGGGAACGATCTCTTTTGAATGCAAATTATTTGAATTTCTGTTTGAGAGCGACGTTTGGAGGATGCGGCTGGAAGCGACATCCCCAAACGCGGCATGAACAAAACACGTCCTGGAGATGCTCCAACACTTGGTTCAGTTTTCTCTTTCGCCATCCAGGTATTGCAAATGGAGTCGACCATGGCATGTTCCCCACCTTGTCAATGACTTCTCTGGGAAGATAAGCTGATATCCCCAACTGTCCTTCAGTTCTTTAAACTTGGAAAGTAAATTATATATCCATCTTACCTTGTCTTGTTCGTTGGAAGGTTACATAATGCATTGAAACATGTTCTATTGTTGTCCAGTTTATCGAACAAATATGATTTTGGTCCTGCATGCCCATGTTTTGACTTGCCATAATCATGAACTGAACCAGCGCAGGGCGACGTCGCCATCGCCGTCCGTGGGTAAAAGCTCGAAGGTCTGCGGCAGGTCGAGGGCGAGGGTGCGGAAGACGAGGCGGACGAAGGCCCCCGGCTCCGCGCGGCACGGAGCCATAGCCGGGGTGATGTGCGCGTACGCGAAGCGCTGCTCGTAGATGGCATCCTCCGGCATGTTCATGCGCATCGTAGTCGTAGCTCGCTCCGGGCGTCCCCTGCGGCGCCTCAAAGACCTCCGAAAGAGCAGGTGCTCCGCGGTGGCGGCAGGAGCGACCCCGAGGCCCGCGAAAGAGTTGACCAGCTCGGGGCGGTCGGCGTCGCTGTGAATCTCCAACGCCGTAGCCCCCTCCGGCAGTAAGGCCGGGACGGTGGTGCGGGCAGGCAGCATCTTGCTTGACGGTGGGTGGATTAGTGGTGTTGTGCGGAAGGACTACTCTCCGATGCGGGGAGCTTGTCACTGGAGTGGTGGTGTGATTTAAACGGAATCAGGCCATTGACCGCTGGTAGAGGAAAGAGCTGAGGAGGTGGGTGTTGTGCAGTAATGGCGACGTGAAGTCGTGAACTGAACCAGCGAGTTTAAAGGTGGCGTGCATTGCGGGTTCTGTGCGACAGACTGCAGCACCTCTCCGCGCTGACATGGCCAATTCAGCACGTCAGGTCTAGATTTGACTAAGATGGAATTCATTTACACGGTATTTGTTTCTGGGTAATACATTGTAGTGTAACGGGAGTATAGGGCAAAAGAATGAATTTGGCAAAACACCAAGTCTGGGGCCAGTTGTTGCAAGAAATTACAAGTCTACTACGTAGATCGGACCAGAGCCGCCACGCCTCCGAAGAAATCGCTGGACTCCTCGACTTCAGCCCGGTAGATCGGTTCTCCCTCCTCCGGCCAGCCTCGCCGACGCTGGGAGGGAGTGGAGAACCCGATCTATGCGTGAAGTTTTTAATAAAAGTAGTCTATTCAGTAGTCTATGTTAGGGTTTTAGCAGCCGTTTTTTATTGGTTTTTCCTCAATGGAGATGACATCATCTGCAACAAGTGATCTTCGGTCTTTGGTTCGACGAGATCTCCTTCTTGACGTTAATGGTGTTGTTGAAAGATTACAATTATTTAGGTATGGGTGTTCAGATCTTACTTCGCCAGATCGATTTTGGATCTTTTCTCATGGTAGCCGCGAAGAGGATTACGGCATCTCCAACGGGACGACGCAAACGGATGTTGGTCGACCGTTTGCGTCCGCAAAGACCGAAAATGCGTCTGGTACCCGCTCCAGCGGGGCGACGCAACATCCGGGTGACGCAAATCTCGCCCAAATATGCGCCTCGGATGCGTCTCTGCGGACGTTACACGGACACGCAAAGTGTTCGCTCGCGTCTGGCAGACATTTCGTCTGGCCCGCCTGCCAGCAACCCTGGCTCGATGTGTATTCTCAGACCCGTCAGCGACTAGCGCCGCTGCATCGCTTCGGTAGTCTACGCCACGTTAATGGCGATGCCTCGCCTACCGAGCGGCCACCACCCACCTCCGCCAATGCAGTAATGGCGATGCCACGTGTCCCACGGCCTTCGGCTGCCTCCTGCCTATATAAACAGGACGCACGCTCTTCTTCCTCACCCACTCCTCCACACAAACCGCCACAAGCTCCACCGTAGCGCCGCCTAGCTCTTGATGCGACGCAGCAAGCCCCGCGAGAAAGTCCATGGCGGGTCATGGTGGCCGGCGAGGAGGTTGAGGCCGCGGACCTGGGCGTCCAAGGGGCCGAGGCCGCCGAGGTGGAGCAGCTACGGCCCCACGGTCGCATACTGGTGGGTGCTTAACAACTTTGCCCGACCTTTTTTTAAAATTTATTCCAAACCACCACATTTGATGCATTTATGTGAATTTCAACAAATTTACCTCTAATTGTAGTGTTGCTTTTTACAATTTATTCCACCAGGCATCATCGGCCAGTCTAGTTACCAACATATATTGTAGGCACTTAAAGGAAAGGTAGAGCAGCGCCGCCACATAATGCATTTTGCAATTACCACTAGCATGAAGAGGGTGCTTATATCCTCCTCGTTCATAATAATTGGACCTACTACAAAGAAAGTTAATAGAGTAACTATTTTATTCATGAATCTTAGAGAATTATGGTATATAAAAAGGATAATTAAATTTATTAAGAGATTCATAATCATGCTTTCCTCTTTCAAAATAATTATTAGTACCACTTTTAATCATGGCATCATGGCCGTAAGAAGATTTACCATAAGCATAAGATAGTTGCAAATTATACAAGTATTTTTCAACATAAGCGTATTTCTCCTTTATTGTGTAAATAGGAGATTTTAATAATAACATCGGATTCTCATGTATGAGAGCATTATCACAAACATCAAGTTTATTATTTTCATCTTCATATAACATAGTACTTTCTAAGCATGGAGGATTCTTAATCAAAAATAAACCATTATCTAGAGCATCATCATATTCCTCTTTCTCATTAATAATTTTAGTAGTAGAGCTAGCAGCCATATTTAGAGGTGAATTGTTCGATTATTCTATGGGATGCATGGGCATCCCCAAAGTTAGTTTTTTATCATAATCTTCATGCACAACTTTAATATTTTTTAAGGTAGTAAGTTTTTTTTATTATAGTTGATAACATAGGTATCATCATTAAATTCGGTTTTGCGCCATTCAGTATGGCTCCGGATGGCACCCGCCGGGTATGGAGGCGGGTATGCCACCTCCATACCCGCCCCGCCCACCTCTCCCCGCCACCACCACCTGCTTCCATACCCGCCGGTGGGTCAAGAACTCCACCATACCCGCCCCATGACGGGTACCCGCGACCCGGTGGAGACCCACCCGTGCACAACAGTATAACAACTATGTACATACAAATTTGACGACAACTAGTTTAATACAACAAATAGTTCCATACAAATTCTCATAACTTCTCACGCAATAGTTTCTCGCAATATTACAGTGTTGGGGCTTGACTACTACAGCTTGTCCTTTGTTTCACTACACACAAATGAAAAAATGTTAGCAGATTTCATGGAGGAAAATATTACAACAGCAAGCAGTAAATGGTATATGTTTAAATCAGCAAGCAGCAACACAGCAAAGTAGCAATGAAGCAAGCAGCAACAATTGCTTCTTTATACTAGATACAAAGTAGATCTAGCTGGTGCTAAAATCAGTTTATTAGTTCTGAAATAAACCACCTAAGATCTACCAATCGCTTCATGTTTACACTAGATACAAATTAGATAGTTCTACAAAAAAGAAACAAATCAGATATAGCTGGTGCTAAAATCCATTTATACATCGCCGGTGGCTGCTTCCTGGTGCTCTCGGTCCTTACTCCCGCAGTCACCGGCGGCAAACCGGGGCGCTGCCCTGCGATACCTGCTCCTTGCGCTGCCCAGGATGTCGATCGCGGGGGGATCACGCAGAGGAGGAAGCCCAGCCCCGCCCCACTCCCCGGCGGTGGGATCTCCAGATGCGGAGCATCCTCTCCAAGTGGTGGCTGCAGCGGCGATACGTGGTCGCTCCCCTCCCCGTCCTCGACCGCACGACCTCCATGGTGGCGGCGACTTGGAGGGAGAAGGCGGAGGCATGAGAGGATCTGAGGCGGCGGCGTGGTGAGAGGATCTGAGGAGGTGGCGGCGTGAGAGGGTTGGGATGGGGAAGGGAGATGGAGTTAGGGATGAGGGAGGCGCGGTGGAGGGAGAAAATGATCGGGCCGGTGGGGTTGGGATGGCCGGTGCGGGAGTTAGGTTAGGGTTTCCACTAAGCCAATGACAATTGGAGCCCACATGTTTGAGGCGGGTACATGGGTTAAAGGGTATGGGTTTGCACCCTCCATACCCGCCTCCGCTAGACCCGTTGGATCAAACTCTTTACCATTAAGAAACCCATGGGTCTTAATTTTCAACCATACCCTCCTCCATTTGATGCGGGTACCCGCCGGGTTAACGGGTGGCGGGTACCCATTGCCATCCGGAAGTATGGCTGTATGGGTCCGACAACCTAGGTCTGCATTCGGGGAGTTTTACAGTACCCCCAACTTAATATAGACCGTGTATTTTTGTTGATCCAAAGGACTTGATTAAGTAATACTTCTGCCTGAAACGTGTGTGGTATGAATGATACTTCTGCCTGAAAACGAGGTAGTATTCACGTATGCAGGGTCAAAATTGGAAGGTCTACAACAGCATCAAACAAAATCCCGTTGTCAAAGGAATTCCCAGTAAATCCTGCAACAATTGCATGCATGGCCGCCGCCTGACTAGTTTCATGTCACGGTGGTGGTCTAGATCGATGTGATCTTGGCTGTTAAGAAAGCCATTGCTTCTTACGGTTGTTTTGCCGTTGTTTGAGAAGATTGGGCAAACCCAAGGTAGTTCCGTTGCTTGAATAAATGATTTTCTACTTAAAAAGTCCACACTGCCCCTGAAAATCAATGGCTAGATTTCAAATCATACTCCTCACTTCTGATAGGTAGTAAAAGGTACCGTAAAAAGAGCCCTGCATTCGCCTAGACTAGAATGCATGCACGCCACCTTTCAACTCGCCGTTTTACCCAGCCATTCATTGCACATTTGCACACCACCAAGAAACCTGCTCGTCGGATCTATGCCTTAAAACCTGCCTTGCTCAAAGCATCGGAGACACCTTCCGAACACCACAACACATCCCTCCACTACCCGTCAAGCAAGATGCAGGCCGCCCGCGCCAGCGCCACCGGCGCTTTGCTGCCGGAGGGCGCGACGGCGCTGCAGATCCCCACCGACCGCCCGGCCTTCGTCGACTCTTTCGCCGGCTTCGGGGTCCCTCCAGCCGCCACCGCCGTCCGCCTGGTCGTCCCGCCGTCCGAGAGGCCCAAGGGACGCCCGGAGCACGAGTACGTCACCTTACGCTTGAGCCCGGAGCAGTCGCTCTACGCGAAGCGCTTTGCCTACGCCTACATCACGCCGCCCGACGCGCCGGCCCGCGCAGACCCGTGCCCCTTCATCCGCCTCGTCTTCCGCACCCTGGCCCTCGACCTGCCGCAGACCTTCGAGGTCTTCGCCGGCGGCGGCTTCGGCGACGCCGCGCTGCGCTTCAGAACGCCAGCGGAACGCGAGGCGGCCATGCGCAGGCAGCCGTTCCAGCTGGACGGCGCCACGGTGACGCTCCTGAGGGACAACGAGATCGTCCCCAACGTCCCCGCGCGCCCGACCGAGATCATGGTCCACGTCGCCCTGCACGACTACCCCATCGAGCTGCGCACGGCCAAAGGCATCGAGGACAACTGCCGCCGCTTCGGGTTCCTGCGCGAGGTCGACCCCGCCTGCTTCGCCGCGCCGGACCTCGCCACCGTCCGCGCCGTCTTTCGGCTCCACCACCCTCGGGAAATCCCCCGCGAGCTCCGCATCGGCTACGGCGACGGCTCCACCAGCGTCGTCCCCGTCCAGCTCGTCAGGGTCTGGGAGTCCGCGCACTCCTACGACGCCGAAGGACGGTACGTGCGTCTCTTCCAGGCCCCGGCTGCGGCGGCTTGATGAATGGATGCGGCGCTCATCTGGTTTGGACGGATCATAGTCTACCAAGTTTGCTTCTCTTAATGTGGCTGCAATCTATCTATCCTTAGTTCCTTACTCTTGTAGTAGGCCAGGTGGTTCATTCCTAATTAGAGTCGATCGTTAGAGAGTAATCATTCTTCAGTAGGTTGAAAACTGCGCCAAAACATTGTGTCTCTTGTTCATTCTTCAGTTTCGTCAGGAATCAGTTAGAGAGTAAGATGGCCAACAACAATTTCCTTGCCGAACTTTATCCTTCACTTGTGTTTTTTATCACTTGTGGTCAATGCTTAGTTCCAGTGTTGAGTGCAAAATAAGATGGAGTCTGGCACTTGTGTTTTTTTTTTCAGTCTTGTCTCATTTTTCTGCTCAATATTCAAATTGTTATTTTGTTGTGCTATATTTCCTTCTTGGCATGAATATACCCTGCAAGTGTGCAACAAGTTTTGTGAAGCGGGAAGAGCTAGTAGGGATGCATAACTAAACGATCTTTGCATGTTCCTGTGATCCTGTCACCGCACTTCATCCACTTGTGCTTGTATCGTTAGCTGGTAACCCCGGCTTTGTTTTTCTTTCTTTCCTTCGGTTGTTTTGTTGTACCGTTGCACCATTGGTCGGATGATGGCTTTGTTAATTTAAAGTCAGACTCGCTGAGCCTTCTATTTTAAAAAAGTGTTGTCTCAGATTTGGATTTTCAATATTTTATTGTTATTTCATAAATATCAGAGTTCCTTTTTGTCATGTGTGATCTGCAAGTCGTCGAATTCTGCAACAACAAGTGTAGGGGAAACACTAGACATCCATAGTCACAGAGGAAGCTTTCCAATCCAACATTCAAGAAACCTGAGGTTCCTTTTTTCGATAAAGAGAATATATTAATATCAAAAGATACCAATTATATCCAGCCTCTGCAACAACGCACCACCATAATGGCACTACGGATGCACACAACCAAAAAATAGAAAAGAAAACTAAGAAATAAAAGTCCCGCTACAGTATCTCGGGCCTAACAACAGCAATACATCCACCACCAAGACAACACCTGAAATACAGACTCTCCAAAAACGACGCCTTCAAGAAGGGAACAATGCTCTAACACCGTCGTCGCCCAATCAAAGATCTTAGGTTTTCACCTTGAAGATAGTCCCCCCTCTCAAAACAATGCCTCCAACAAGGTCATTGCCAGGCACAACCAGTTAAGGCCAGACCTTGGGTTTTCACCCTGAAAGGTAGGAATCTGAACTTCACCTGTGTTCCCACTTTCATACCTCTGCTGTGAAACCCGGAACACCAAGCAAGTCCCTCAACAGCGCGAAGACTTGAACCTCCCTTAGCTAGTCCTCCCATCCGGCCTCATGAAATTATCTTCTTCCGACTTTCATCATGGATCCATAGTCACTTGATGTCAACACGGAAAAAGAGCTTCGCGCCGCTCCCTCCAGAACCAAACGGTCGGAATAAAAGCATGGGTGCACGCGATCGAATACCACCCAATCCAGCAAACTACATGCAAAAGATGCGCTGATGCATTTGCCAGCGGAGCCTTCCGGAATTCAGCACTCCGGCTAGATTAAAAGGATCAGCATCTGGTAGGTCTTCATCTTTGCAGAAAAAGAACCCTAGGACCACCACCTTCAAACCCGAAGCAGACGAACATGCCCCCACTGACATGGGTATACCCTGTACCATTATTATTAGATGGAGGCTCGGCCCAATATGGAGAAGGCCCAACAAGGCAACCCGAAGAAGAGTCGACTAGACTCTTGTCCTAGGGTTGCATATATAAAGCTAGCCAGGGCACCCGAAATAAGGAGGCCAACATATAGACATAGAGATAGACAACATAGCTACGCCGATGGCGACACCTTGTAAAGATACATGTGTTCATATAGTGGATTGCTAGCAGCACGTAGGGATCCTCCACCGAGGGGACCCGAAGCTGGGTACGTCGTGTGCCTAATCTCGCTCCCGGAATCTCCATCGTCGCTTCTTCCCGAAACCCAAGTCTACAATACGTAGGCATTGGCGAGGTGATCCCTTGTCACCCACGCCGCCATCTGGTGACCAACGATGACGAAGGAGAATTCGGTGAACGGCGGAAGCCGCAACCACACCATCCTCGCCCCGCACATCGCCGTCCCCTTCCTCGCGCCGCCAGCAGAAGCCGATGATGGATCTCGGTGGGCACAAGATCCAACAGCCGCCGCCACCACCATCCATCGCCGGAGGCCGTGGAGGAGGAGCCGTCGCCGCACATTCAGGGACGCCGCCCTAGACGCGGAGCACGCCGAAGCCGGAGGTCGCCGCCCAGCCGCCGCCACCGTCCGCTCCAACAACCCCGGGCACGCGGGGCCCACCGCCAGCGCCGACGGCAGCGGTGGAGGAAGAGAAACGGAGGGAGGGGCGGCGGAAGGAGGGATATTGCCCCCCGGTGGTGCCCTGGGGAGCGCCACGGGAGGGTTTAAGGGAGAGTCACCCCTAAGATTCCTATCTTTGTTGTACTAGATAATTTCTTTTTTTCATCCAGTTTTATGTTTTGTGGGTTGAGTAGAAACCGTGTAGTTTTATCTTGTAGTTGTATAGTTAGGGAAAACAATAAAGCAAAGGCTTGATCGATAAATTAAATTGTCTCTGGCGCGTGTATGTTGTCCCGGAGAGATGAATGATAATACACACAATTGAATTGATGCTCTAATCAGTTGCATGGAGCTTGTATATCTCTTTGAAAGCTATTATAAACATAACTTACTAATTTAAGAGGATCGTAGCAAAGCATGGGCATTCAACTAGTATAAACTAAAGATAGACATATTGCAGCCAAAATTAACAGAAGAAGTTAAAAAAACTTATATAGCTTGAATCCATCAAGTGGCCGCAGCCAGGGTCTAGAAAGGCTGGAAGAGTCGCACATAGTTGCATATTGCAGCAGCAATTATTAGCAGAAAAAACGTGTTATAGCAGAAAAAAACGTCTTACAAGAGCTCGACGGGGTACTCGTGCAGCACGGCGTGGACCATGTGGTTGAGGGACTCGGCCGGAGTGAGGTACGCCTTTGTGGGGGCTTGGCGTCCCTGCGGCGGCAGGAAGACGGCGGTGGTGGGCGGAAGGCAGTGGTAGCAGGGGCGGTTGACGAAGGCCGGGCTGTCGGACTTGGAGGGGATCTTCAAGGGCGTTGCGTTATGAAAAAAACCTTCGCTTTGGCTTCTTTGTAGCAAGAAATTGTGGCACATAGTGGCATATTGCACTGAGAGTTGAATAGGGATTCAGAAAGAGTTGTTCGACTGGCCGTGTGATGAAGGGAATGGTGTGCACTGGGTTTTGATCACGGCAAGGATCCAAGGGGGTTGGCGTACAGATCCCTCTCCCTGGGAGTAGATCACAACAAGCATAGAGCTCTGAGCTCTCCTTCGCCATTCCATGGCCCATGGGTGCTTTTTGCACGTTTGACTCTCTAATGAGGTCAAAGAAAGAAAATGAGTAGCAAAGATATGACGTTTTTAGCGGAAATGCAGTTTTGATCTCAGGTGTAGATGCTCCCTTTATTTTAAAAAAAAATTCAAAATGTCAAAAAAGTTGAGAATAAAATTTGGCTTATATATCTCCACATTCTATGTGCTCACTTACAGTTTCATAGTAAACTGACGTAATTCGCGACCTGCGCAAAAAAGACAAACAAATGCCTCTCACAATGTCTTATTTTAGCACCAAATTTTGTCCTTTTTGCACAACCCACGTAGCAATTTGATTTTCATGAAACGACTTTGTGAACACTTACAATGTAAAAATGTATGCTCAACATTTTATTTTGAAACATTTTGACATTATTTAATATGTTTTAAATGCATTTTAAATATTGGGAGCATATGCTCCTGGGAGCAAAAACACCCTGTTCCGTTTTTAGGCTTAGCTTTGACCATGATTTTGTTCAACAGCAAAAAATTATGTGACGTAAAATTTAGAGTAACAATTTCGTATTTGATAAGCCAACTCATTTTCCACCCAAGCCATCCGGTTGATTTCTTGCGCTGGCCAACCTAAAAGGTAAGCAGGTTTGTTAAACCTAAGTTACTACCTGTGTTCACTAACGTAGAACCTTTTAAATATTTTAAAGCGGACTAGATATATATTTAAATAGATAAATTTACATGATAAAATGTGTCTAGATACATGAATTTAAGTAGTTGAGATTTTCTTACCCAAGTCGCATCTAAGGAGATCGATGTTCCGTGCTGAAATTTTCATGTAAAGTACACCCATGTTCCCTACACTACAGGAAAATAAGATTTTGCGTGCAACTATTTGCACGGCAAATGGTCTTATATGCACGGCAAAGACTTTGTTGTGTGATGCCGCACAGCAAGCACGGCAATGTCACTGACGGCAAAAGGCTTCCTGTGCGACTCACCAACGTTGCACGGCAAAAGCTTTGCCGTGCGACGCAAAAATCTCTTCTTTGTCGTGTGCCAAACATGTTTTATCTAAAAAAATGACCCAAACTGGTCGATCTAGGATTTAAACCTAGGACGCAAAGTAGGAAAATCATGCAACTTTGCCACTAAGCTAAGTGTTCATTTGTTGATAACTATACCACGTCACGCCTTTTGAGCTAAGAAGAAATCCAATTTTTACATCTTTGTCATGCGCTTACACTGAGCAAAAGCTTCTTTACCGTGTGTTTGTTAAAAACACTAGGCAAAGGCTGTTTTGCCATGCAACCCACTTGCGCGCACGACAAAGTGTGAGGCACGGCAATGCCCAACGCCTTTGTCGTGCACCCATTCTTTATCGTGCGGTGTGTTGGGCCATTGCCGTGCACCTTTCTTTGTTGTGTGGCCTCTTCCGTCGTTACCATGAATCGTATCTTTGCCGTGCGCTCATGTCTGTTTTTGCCGTGGTCAAGATCTTTGTCGTGCGTTTTTATCCGTGCGCATGGCAAAGATTCTTTGCTGTGCGGGGGCACACAGGAAAGATAGGATGCACGGCGGCACCTGTTTTTCCCGTAGTGCTAATATGATTCCTTTTAGCTTTTGTAGATTTACTCGTACCTAGTCCATTTGCAGTGCATAAATTTAGTTGTTTTGATCCATCAGGCTAAAAATGTTTCACACTTGTAACATGTCAAAACAACCTTTGCAACATCAAACTTTTTTTTTTTCCAAAAACTCCACTATCACCTTGCCTCCTCTTCGGGACCTCGCAATAGATAATCATTTACCTTTTAGGTTTGCTATGTTAACCTTGGTTTAAAATATATATGTACTCTTCAAGCGAAGTTGTTTAAAGGAATAGGTGGATCGCTACATATGAAATACAGTCGTGGAATTGATGCCGCTAGTTATAGTTCCACCCTAGGATTGAGTTCAGCATCAGGTTGAATGGAAGCATATTTCAGCAACCATTACTAAAAACTCTTATAGCTAAAAAAAAATCTATCAAGCGTCCGCAGCTTGCAGGGTACGACAATTAACAGAGTGGTACCTATTGTCCATTGCCGTCAATTAACATAGAAAGACTTGATATATATGAGAAAAACTTGATATTCTAGCTTGAGACGTATCAAGCGTCCGCAGCCTGTAGGGTGTGGAGAGGCTGGAAGAGTCGCAAGTACTGTCCATGTGCGTCGTAGGAGTGCTCGCGGTGCCAAACCCTGACAATCTTGACGTGGACGACGCTGGTGGATCGATCGGCGTAGTCGATCCGGAGCTCGTGCGGTATTTCTCGAGGGTGCTCGAGCTGCAGGATGACGCGGACGGTGGCGAGGTCGGGGGAGGAGGACGAGCTGGACAAGCCGATCTCGCGCACGTAGCCGAACTGGTTGCAGTTGTCCTCGACCTCCTCCCTGGACAGGAGCTCGACGGGGTACTCGTGCAGCACGGCGTGGACCATGTGGTCGAGCGTGGCGCACCTGGCGTTGGGGGTCTCCCCCTCGCGCAGGAGCTTCACGGTGGCGCCGTCGAGCTGGAACGGCTGCCGGGCCAAGGCGGCCTCCCGGTGCTCCGGCGTGCGGAAGCGCACCGTGGCGTCGGCGCCGTGCTGGGGCGGGCGGAGCTCGAAGGTCTGCGGCAGGTCGAGCGCGAGGGTGCGGAAGACGAGGCGGATGAAGGCGCCCGGCTCGGCGCGGCGCGGGGAGTCGGCCGGGGTGATGTAGGCGTAGGCGTAGCGCCGCCCATGGTAGTCCGCCTTGAGGGACTCGGCCGGGGTGAGGTACGACTTGATGTACGCCTTTGTGAGGGCTCGGCGTCCCTTGAGCCTCTCCGGCGACAGGAAGACCGCGGTGGCGGGCGGAAGGCAGTCGTAGCAGGGGCGGTTGACGAAGGCCGGGCGGTCTTTCACTGCGGGGATCTGGAGCGGCGGCGCGGCCAGCGGCATGAAGAGGTAGGCGCCTGGCGGCAGCGGCTCCATGTCGGTGAAGCTCGCACGGAATGGCAGATCTCCGATGGTTTTTGTGGTCTGCGTGAACCAGGGAGAACTTGTGGCTGTTGGGAGTTAAATGGCAGGCGAGATCAAGGCGGGATACGTTGCGAGATTAGGCAACTGACAGACACCACGCATGCTTTGACTTCCTATTGTTGAGTTTTTTTCTTTTGAGGCGGAGTTAAATTGTTGAGTTCAATTGAAAGGAACAAAAAAAACCCAATTTCTAATTCATGCTATAGCACTCTGTAGTCTTACACGGTGCTCCCCCGTCCGCTCCGTCCGATTGAAATCGTGCGTCCCAGATTCTCCCCCCGCTAACGTCCAAATCGTGTCCAGATTTTCCCCGTCGAGAGAGCCGTTTCTCCTTCATTCTCGCCCGTCGCGTCTCTTCTCCGTCTCCGCCCCAATCCTTCCGCTCCCGATCTCCACCGCCGTATCTGGCTCGTCGGCGGCGAGTTCCCCTACCAAATCGTGTAGTAGCATCCGATTGTCGAGTCGTGTAGCAGCTCTGTCGGTGCGGAGAAGCAGATCGAGGCGTTCCGGTGCGGCGCGGCGCTTGGAGGTTTCGCTCGGCGGCGCTGCGGCGCGGCGCTTGGTGGTTCGTTCGGCGGCTGGGCGGCGGCGCGGCGGTGCGGGGGCCGCAAATCCGACCGGTCCGTGGAGTACATCGTCGAAGGAGAGCATCCCCGTCGGTGAGTTCTTCGTCCATGCGTTTTTACTGTTGTTTTTTGGGTTCGATTTCGCTCGTTATGTAGGTCGATTTCCCCTCGTTTAAGCTTCTTCTCCTCCACTTAGGAGTCAATCGGAGTATCGTATGTGCTGTTGCCTCCAATTAGACGATTCTTCGCGTTTTACTTACCATCCTGGATGCGCTAGGTTGTTAGGCAGAGAGGAGGTGGATGTAGTTTTTTGCTTCATTTTTTGTTGTTTATACATCCTTGGTCTATTTATCAGTAATTTGTAAATGCTCTGTTGGATTTATTGTTATACACACGCCATGTGATCATCTGTTTTAGGCACAGAGGAGGTGGATGTAGTTTTTTGCTTCATTTTTTGTTGTTTATACATCCTTGGTCTATTTTAGCAGTAATTTGTGAATGCTCTGTTGGATTTATTGTTCTATAAAGGAATAAACGCCATGAGACTTGTAGTTGCTGAACCTCGTAGATGATTTTCTACAAGATGTAGTCATTGTTTGCAGGATGTAGTATTTATTTGCTGAGGTTCTTCATATAGTAATTTTTTTGCAAATTGTGTGAATTGCATGTAACATTTGTTCTATATGACTTATTCTTTTTTTCAAACCATGCAGTATGATGGCAGTCATAGGAATTCATGATATATACATCCTGTACAATGTTCATGTCCATGCAAATGTGTTGTATAATGTTAAAAATTGTCATATAATTGCCATATACTTGTTGTTTATGTATGTATATGTTTTGACATATTGCTTCGCTTTTTTACTTCTAGGATGTAAAAAATAGTAACTATATACATTTGCTTTTTTACTTTTCTGATGCTTATGTTGTATTTTTTTATCCAGTGCATGCAAAATGTATATGGCACTATATAATGTATTTTTCATAATTATTTTTTGCAGGTGTAATCATTTCCAGTCATTTCTACCAATCATGGTATGAATGTTTTGCCTACATATCATGTGTGCTTTCACTCCATGATGGTTTTTCCCTATCACAGCTTACCCAGATGACTAAACAGTTACATCTTCTTTTTTGTAGAAACCTGAACATACTCCAAAGAGTTCAAAACCTGAGAAATCAAAGTACAGCAGAATGAGGAACAAATTGCACTTGAAAGCAACTGTGCAGGGTGATGGAGGTGATGAAACAGGGGTGATACCAAAGACAGATGTTGTTGGAGACATGCCAAGTGCATCTTTGCCTTCTGCTGATCTGGAAGATATAGCTGTTGATGTTGCTGTCGATGATAAACATGTTGATGAGGATAATGATCAAGAGGGGATGGTTGTTACTAAGAAGAAAAACCAGGTACTTCTCCATCCATAATCTTTTTGATTCTCTATGATTATGTTGGAGTGAAAATTTGTTAATTAGTCATAGGTCTGACAGGGTTCACTACTTTTGCTGTTTTTGTCAGAGTTGTCTGTTCAATCGTTCATCTCCTATGAAGATTGTTCGTGTCTGGAAGGGCATGACCCCAGAACAGAAGGAGTTGATTTCTAAATCAGTTTTTGCTGACATTGCTCAGATGAAGTGTTCCAAGCTTGTGCCGGAGCTTTGCCGCTTCCTAATGTCTTGTTTTGATCCTGTAAGATGCTGTCTGGATTTTGGAGGAAGAGGAATAATCCCAGTCAATGCTGAGTCGGTTGTCAGAGTTTTAGGTGTCCCTGTTGGCAGCGCTGATGTTCCTTATCACCCAAACGTTGACGCCACTTGTTTGGTTTTGAAGATGTTTGGTATTCACAATGGAGTACACCCAAATGTTTCAACTGTCGAGAAGGAGCTTGGTCCAGAATATCCTGCAGATGATTCATACATGAGGAAATTTGTAATATTCCTTATTAGCTCAGTCTTTGCTCCTACTACTGGGATAAAAGTCAGTCCTAAATGTTATCCGTCAGTTGTGAATATAGAAGACATAGGTACTTTGAAATGGGCTCAGTTTATTGTTGACATCATATGCCAGACTGCAAGTGCAAAGGATAAGAAGAATT
This sequence comes from Lolium multiflorum, assembly GCA_030979885.1. Taxonomy (NCBI): domain Eukaryota; kingdom Viridiplantae; phylum Streptophyta; class Magnoliopsida; order Poales; family Poaceae; genus Lolium; species Lolium multiflorum. Next base: position 79,214 of record JAUUTY010000643.1, on the reverse strand, counting down.
GGTTCAAGGCTTGTATGCCTTATCTCATGGTCAGTATTCTTTTCGTATCTTAACCTCTATCTTAATCATGTTGAGGACAACACTTAGATGTTGATTCATTGGAAACATCTTCAGGTCCTATATGTTGATTTTTCTTTTCTGAATGTGCTTTGCAGGTCCTATATGTTGATTCATTGGAAACAGACGCTCTAGATGTTCCACATGATGGAACTCGTTGTTCAGTTTGGACAAACAAGATGATCACCACTGTATGTGATTTGGACACACGTAGTGATGGTTCATTTGGTGCCTTACCGGTACGTTTTCGTCATTCTAATTTTACATTTCGTGTATTGTTTTTTCATCTCTCAGCTAAATGTCCCTTAAATTAATTTTTTGTACTGATATTCTTCCTTTTGCAGTTGAAAACTTGCTTCAGGGTTAATTTATCATTGTTCATTTCTGAACCTTCGCAAGTTGACATGTTTATAAAACGCCATCTGACCGGCAATCACACAGAAGAGGTGAGCAAATAGTTGCACTGCAGCATTTTTTTCCACCCTAATGTTCTCATCATATGTTCTTAAATAGCTTCTTAAACATGTCTATCATTTTTTGTGTCAGCATTTGTTCTTTTTTCGCTAATACTGACAAGAACTTATGTTTTTTCAGTTGGTAAGATGTATATTTCTTTTGATGCGACATAAAACTTATGTTCTCCATTTTATTTTTTCCTACACATGTTTCCAGGATATTGTGAATTGCAGAAAGGCTGTCGTAAGCATGTACACTACTTTCGAAGATGGGTTGGTTACATTCATTCGCTCTCTGGGAGGTAACGAAGGCACGACATCAAAACACAATCAAGAAGAAGTGCCATGCAGTAAGAAACAGAAAAGGCGAAGAGTTACTCGTGTTCCAACCAAGGAGGTGTTGGGAGGCCACAAGGAAAACCAAATTCAGTCACACGCAGACATGATGGATGTTGACAACGTTGTACCACAAAATGCAGATGAAGTGGCCGGTGATGTGGCAGACCATAATGCTCAGGAAGATAATTTGAACAAGAGCATTCTTGGACAGGAAGTCCTTTTACATGAAGATGCTGTTTGCTTGGATGATCAGTTTGTACATCCACAGTTAAGTAATGTACCTCAATGTACTGAGCAAGCAACCCCAAATGCTCTGAACCAGCTGCAGGTTATATATGGTTCTGCCTCTCAACACACAACTTCCAGCCAGAATGAACAGTCCAAAGATCAAGATTATGATGGTAGTGGTACCAAGTCTGTGTTAATAGGCAGTTCAACAGGGAAAAAGAAGTCTGTGTCATTTGATATACAGGGAGAAAACCCTTTCCAGCAACCAAAATTGGGTGAAGACACTGTAGCTTCTCCTTCAGAAACAGTTCAGCATAGTCCATCTGTTAGGAGACCAGTGACCAGGTCAATGTCTCCTAAGAAGCCAGCAATAACTTCTCAAGGAAGTCCTCAACAATCCAGAAGGCAGACTAGGCTTGCTACATCTGAATTGAGGGCAAGTAGCATCAAATCAGACATCATCGAACATGCACCAGTCAATGTTTGTTTGCAGAAAGGTTCATCCTCTTATTCTGTGAACAACACCAGCAATATAGTGTCAGAGCATGAAGCCCGGAAATCTCCAGTTCTTGTCGAAACAGAAACGCAGAGGAAACGCAGAGAATTAATTGATGATTGTCCAAGCTTTGATCTTGGATTTGAAACCCAAGTTAACCAAGAACCGTCAAACCGTCTCGACACAAAGGAGGAGGAGCTCATTGTTATATCTAGTAACGAGAGTGGCGACTCGTTAGATAAGATTTATGCCACAGTTGATATTCCTTTGAGGACTCCTCACAAAGATCAGTGCCAAGTTCCTGTTGTTACATCTGTTGGACCCAGCAGCTACACTCCTGTTCCTGAAGCTCACAGAAAGAGAATTGTGAAGCCAGCCGCAAACCAGAAGTCGCCTTTTGTACGAAATGATAAAAAATCAGTTGCAACAAAATTTGCCAATGATGTATACAGTAGAGTTTGTTCCTATGGAGGTCAAACTGAAGATGCGGTGAACAAGCAGAAAATCATTGACTATGGATCTTTTTTTATCTATCTTTGGGACTTGGCTGATTCTGTTAGGCCCGGTGAATGGCTAAGCAATTCAACTTGCCAAATAGCACTACATGTACTGTCAGCTGAGTTGGCGGAGCAAAAGAAGCATGTGATGCCCCTAAGGCTCGCGGTTAGTCACATACCACTTCTTTTTCACTTTTCTGTTCATGCATGTGCCATCTCTGTTTTCTGAATGCTTACACTTGCTCTTTTTCTGCATGTAGGACAAGCTTAGGAACGCTAACTGTATTCATGACCGTTTTGTGAAGAAGCAATTTAAATTTGATCCTGAGTGTCGCCTAGACCATAAAGAACAGGTAACTTTTTTTTGCTTCATGTTACATGTACTATTACTCACAAACTACCATCACTACTTTTTTGTACTAACACTGAAATTCATGTTTCTTTTGTTTGTTATGGTCTTGTAGATATCATTTCCAGTGCTCCAAGACCTAACACCAGATATTAAACAGTTCAATGGGCATTACTATCTGATTGTGATGAATGTAAAGGCTGAGAGGTTTGAGGTGCTGGATTCTCTCAGAGGAAAAACGGACCGGGCTTTCACTAAAGATGTAAGAAACATTATTGGATCAATCAAAGGATTGTGGGCTTCAAACTATAGTGAATCCAACATTGACATTCAAAAATGGCCTACTGAGTTCATCGACTGTCCAAAGCAGACTACATCGTAAGTGCAGAAATATCCTATCTCTTCTTTTTTTGATTTTACATAATACTTTTATCTGCCCATTGTTCCAGAGATTCATAATACTTTTCTGTGCCCATTGTTTCAAGGTACGACTGTGGGTTTTTCATGCTAAAGTTCATTGAGCTCTGGAACGGAAGGAAGATTCTTGGTCTAATCAACCCAAATGACATGCCAACCATTAGGAAGCAATTGACACTGAAGTGGCTGGAATGGTGCGACAACAGGATTGCATGGCAAGAAATGCTGTACTGATTTTCTGCATGTAACAACAGGAGGTACTCCCCTGTTAAATTCACTTTGTATCCACAACATGTACTTTGTGCTTCAAATGATTATTTTATCATCTCCTACTATTTCCCTTGCATTTATCTTTTTCTTTTTTTGGTTTGACATGGCTGCTGCAAAGATCACAATGTTATATCGATCACATTTAGGTTATAAGTACAAAGAGCAAGCAAAAATTTGACAATCAACCAAATTAAAACACATCAAACCATAATACATAGTCAGTGCATCATATGCCCAATTTATTACAACTAAAGCATAAAATTTTCAACATTGTTTTTCCTTTTTCCATCCGGTCCAGGGGTGATCCTATCTTAGACAACACAACTAAACCATGTCACGGAAGAAGTTGATTTCCTTTGCCTCCTTGTCAGGGGTGAGCTTATCTTTGCATGTTGCTGCCGTATGTCGAATAGAGCCACACACACTGCACTTGACAACCTTTGTAGGGTTCAAATGGAGCCCAGATTGTTTTCTTTTTTCTGTTGGGCGCCCTTGCTTTGCAATGTACACCGGATCCTCAACATGATCGAACTTTGAAGAACTTCCTTGCCCAGAATCACCTATATTTTCTCCTTCTTGTTCCTCAACATTAGGTGTAGTTGATTTTTTCCTATTCTTCCGTTTTGCAGATTCTGTAGCTTTCATCTCTTGCAATTCTTTCTCCAAAGCTAGCATGTATTTATCTGCCAAAGCCTTTCCTTTGTCAGATGTAGATGCAATTTTTGCTACTCTAGAGTATTCATTGCAAAGAGTGCCATAACGTAGCTGCTGCCTTTCCTTGTTACTCATCTTCCTATCTGTTTGCACCTGAGGTAACTCCATTTTCTGCTGCACAATTGTTTCCTCCGGTTTCCTCCACCTGGGGAGAATGTACCGTTCTGGAATATAGTCAGTAGTACCTAACTGCACCATTACTCTAAATATATGGCAGCACAACAACCCATCCCTATTGAATTTGCAACACTCGCAGATGTAAGTTTCGGCATCCAAGTTAGCTTCAACCTTGTAGCTTTTATCGCCATAGCCATAAACATAGGTTTTAATTGGCATAACCACATAAGTTTGGCCACCAGTTTGCTGCACATTGTATGACGTCACTTTCCGAAGCTCAGCCCTGAAACGGAGGTATATTGGCAGCGTATACACTGTCAAAGCTTGCTCTTCCAGCGGGTAATCTCCCCATACTCTAACAGTCTTATCCTCATCTTTAAACTCAACTGAATCCTCTGCTACATCTATTTTTTCCTGTAACTTCAAGTACTGCTCGAAGAAATGGTGCAGGTTGTTGTGTGGGTCGACGTAACTTTTCAATACTGCATTGAACCCCTCGCTACGGGCAGTAGTTTGTAGGAATGGAAAGAAACGATCCTTGAAGTAGGCAGGGACAAAAGTGGCTCTAATTTTATATAAATCACTAAGATTTGTGTTGTCCGCCACATCATGCTTGAAAATCATTTCTGCCCATCTACTTTCAAACTCTTCAATAGACATGCTGTAGTCAATAATTGCATTCAACTCCTGCCTTAGCTGCTCATGTTTTGACAAGAAGTTGCCCAACACAGCCTGTGCATTTTGCATAATGTGCCACCTACAGTTTCTGTGACAACAAAGTGGTAATGATGAGAGAATTGCACATCTCATTGCCGCATCTTGGTCAGTTATGAAGTTATCTGGCTGGACACCACCCATAGCTTCAAGAAACTCCTTGAACAACCACTCAAAACTCTCAATATTCTCGTTCTTTAGGAAACCACAACCTAGCTGAATTGTTTGACAGTACCTATTTATCCCAATGAATGGGGCAAACGGCATATTGTACATGTTTGTGATGTATGTGGTGTCAAATGATAGACAGTCGCTGTAGTTCTTGTATGCGGCAATTGCTGGTCCATCTACCCAGAAGATGCGGTCAACCTTGTCTGCATGATCTGTATGTAAGTTGAAGTAGAAGTTGGGATCTTCCTTCTTCATTCTGGCAAAGTGAGCAAGCAGCATTGACATGTCTTTGTGGGCGTGTTCTTCATCGATTTTAGCCATGTAATTGCTCACATCCTTGCTATCATATGGTACATTTGCAAGACCACCATACACTTCTCCCATAATACGCATGACCCTACCAGCAGATAAATTGACCTTGTGCAAAAGCTTGACAAAATCTTTCTCTTCCTTAGGGATGCCCTTATGAGACCTCAAGTACTTCTTCAAGGAGAACTTCTTAATCAACTTGTGATTGTGCTCCTCTATGAAATATGTTACATGCCACTTCTTCCCTCTCCTCTTTATTCGTAGTCTAGCTTTGCATTCCGTTTTCTTAGTGATGCTACGGTTCCTTTGCCTAACAGGTGGTGCTTCAAGTTCATTTATGTCTGCATTTTTCCCACTTTTACTACAAACAAACAATTGCTTGTCCTTCTGTCCATCCAGAGTAGAGTTCTTTGATGTGCTGCACTTGATTGAAAACCCAACCATTTTAGCATATTTGTTGTAGTGCATCTTCGCTTGCTCCCATGAATCAAACATCATTCCTTGGAAAGGTGTTTGGACATCACCTTGGCTGCATGGTGTTGACTGCACCTCATCATCATCATCTTCTTCTCCTGAATCATCAGTTGACAGTGTTTGACCTGTTTGAGTATCTGTGTCAGCGGATGCACCTGTATTGCTCCCACTTGCAAGCTTGATATGTTCAGAACTTTTTGTTACATCTGGGTTGTTTGACTTGCTGCCTGACATATCTTCTTCTTCTATTTGCTCTTCATTTGCTGGTTCATTAAGATCCAGTCCTCCAGCAGAATAACTTCCATCCATAACTACTTAAGAAGATGCATTGTAATTAGCAAAAAGAAAGCAACAATTACATGTCGACAAAACATGAAAATTTGGTCATAGTTGACATAGAATGTGTCATACTCAGATTTGCAAAACAAAATGACTGTTGGTTGATGTTTTCATGTTCATTGTCACAAAAGTACATTTCCTATACTTTTATTTTTTTACATAACTCAATTATAAGTTAATTAAAACTAACAAATTTATTTCTTTTCCTACCACAGGAAGTTGCAGGGAAACTATAATGAAAAGTACATGCTGCTACTACTGCGCTACGAGGTTCCTCCATGTTGTTCTTCTTTTGCCTTCACAAAAAGTTTCTACATGTCTCCAAGATGGACATTCAACTGAAAGTTACATGATTTCCCGAGGGTTTCAATCATGTTTCATGCAAAGGCACCAACTTTTCGCAATATACATGTGGTTCCTGAAGGTTTTCAACCATGTTTTCTTTTTGCTTCATGTTACATGCACGGTTTCTAGTCAGTGCTGAACAAATCTGCAACTACTCAATGCGGTGCAAGTACTTGCCTTAGACATGATTCAGAGTTTGCATTTCAGTTTATGGCTTTTTGCTGCTAAACCTCTACTGAATGTGTGCAAGGAAACCTGTACTGAATATTGCATGTCAGTTTTATGGTTCCATGTACTGCTTTCCCCAGTGTGTATGTTTTTTCCAGCCATGATTGCCATGTTTTTTATCTTGCACATGTTCTTCCTGAGCTCTAGGTCATGTTACAAAGCAGTAGTTCTTACAGATCTGGTGTTACAGATGTAAGAATATCATGGTGCAGGTCAAAGTTCTAGTTTGTATTTTCATGATTTCATCACAAATCCCTGGGTTATTGTAAGAGATCAAGGTTCCTCTAGATATATGTTTGATTCTGCTTCCATAGATGTAAGAAAAGTATGTAAGAACAGTAGGATTGGGGGAAGAGGAGTCAGGTGAAGAAACTAGGATTGGGGGAAGAGCAGACAGGGGAGGAAGCATCTGTTACCTGTTTCTTCGTCCTGAAGAAGGTAGGCGTCTGATCTATGTTATAGTTGTTCTTGGAGATCTGTAGATGTAATTTTGCTTTATGTTCCAGCCATGGAATTCTTGGTCTATGGCGGCTGGAGAAGGAGAGGAGGAGGGAGGAAGGAGGAAGAAGGAACAGAGGTAGGGTTCTGGAGATATCTGTCTCCTACTGATCGATGTATTTCTGCTTTTGTCTTAGGGGATGTATTTTTTGCCTGGAAGATGTAGTTTCTGTGGGTTTGGGGCACGTGATGGTGGTCCACGCGTGTGAACGTGACAGGTTGTCCACATGCGATGGGACCACTTTCTATTTCGGGAAAGTTTTGCCATTTCGGGAAAGTTTTCCATCCGGACAGGGGGGGCACTCCGGTAGACTAACCGGTGCTATGGCACCACGTAGCAACGTCCCAAAAAAAAGTACTGTACTTTTTCTTTCGCGAGAAGGCAACATCGTAGTGACTCCTTCCGCTCCATAGATATGTGTATTTCCAGATTTATCCATGAAAAAGTGTGTCTCTCCGGATTTTATCCTAAGTCAAACTATTTTAAGTTTGATCAACTTCATAGAAAAAGAGTAAAACGCTTGGGAGATCATCAAGTTGGCATGCATGAGCAGATTGATCACCAACAGAGAAAATGCAAAGTATCGGTCACTAATTTGTATGCTTGTGACACGTTGGTCATTCCGTCATGGAGGGCGTTAAGTCGACGGAGTGGCTTATTATTTTTTACAAATACCCCCTATGATTTTCTTTTTCCTAAATTCTAGGTCCTTTTCCGTTTATTCGCTTGTTATTTTACTTTTGCAAGCTGATATGGAGCAGTGCAGTAGGCTAGAAAGTAGTCGGGCACGTGGAGGTGAGCTAGCCAAGTTGATGCAAGGCTCCTGGTGGAGAGCAAAATTCGAGCAATCTACTTAGAGCATGTCTAACATACACCTTAAAAGACCCAACCCCGTAAAATAATCGCCGATATACGGGTAGAGCTCTACCGGCCGTCTAGCAGACTCCGTAAATCAACTCCCCGTATCGAATTTTTACAGTTTTGGCTACGGGGCGGCTCCTCGCCCCTTACAAGTACAGAGTGGGAGGCTGAATACAGGGCCAACCCTTCACTTGTGGTGCGCTGAATCTTCACCAAATTGCAACTGCTTCCGCCATGGAGCCCCGCTGGAGAAACGTGCGACCACCTCCGCCGCGCCGCCGTCCGTGGTCCGCGCAGTGGCTCGCATGTCTTCTCGCGATGGGGCGGTGATACGTCTCAAACGTATCTATAATTTCTTATGTTCCATGCTACTTTTATGATGATACTCACATGTTTTATACACACTTTATGTCATATTTATGCATTTTCCCACTAACCTATTGACAAGATGTCGAAGAGCCAGCTTGTCGTTTTCGCTGTTTTTGGTTTCAAATCCTACAAAGGAAATATTCTCGAATTGGACGAAATCAACGCCTGGTTCTTATTTTTCCACGAAGCTTCCAAGACCGAAAGGATCACGAAGTGGGGCCACGAGGCGCCACACCACAGGGGGCGCGGGGGCTGGGCCCGCGCCGCGTGTGGGCCCTCGTGACGCCCCGACCTACCCTTCCGCCTACTTAAAGCCTTCGTCGTGAATACCCCAGTACCGAGAGCCACGATACGGAAAACCTTCCAGATACGCCGCCGCCGCCAATCCCATCTCGGGGGATTCAGAGATCGCCTCCGCACGCCGGAGAGGGGAATCATCTTCCGGAGGACTCTTCATCGCCATGATCGCCCGGAGTGATGTGTGAGTAGTTCACCCCTGGACTATGGGTCCATAGCAGTAGCTAGATGGTTGTCTTCTCCTCATTGTGCTATCATTGTTGGATCTTGTGAGCTGCCTAACATGATCAAGATCATCTATTTGTAATGCTACATGTTGCGTTTGTTGGGATCCGATGAATATGGAATACTATGTTAAGTTGATTATCAATCTATCATATATGTGTTGTTTATGATCTTGCATGCTCTCCGTTGCTAGTAGATGCTCTGGCCAAGTTGATACTTGTAACTCCAAGAGGGAGTATTTATGCTCGATAGTGGGTTCATGCCTCCATTAAATCTGGGGACAGTGAAAGTTCTAAGGTTGTGGATGTGTCGTTGCCACTAGGGATAAAACATCAATGCTTTGTCTAAGGATATTTGTGTTGATTACATTACGCACCATACTTAATGCAATTATCTGTTGTTTGCAACTTAATACTGGAAGAGGTGCGGATGCTAACCCGAAGGTGGGCTTTTTAGGCATAGATGCATGCTGGATAGCGGTCTATGTACTTTGTCGTAATGCCCGATTGAATCTCACTTTACTCATCATGATATGTATGTTCATTGTTATGCTCTCTCTATTTGTCAATTGCCCAACTGTAATTTGTTCACCCAACATGCTATTTCTTATTGGAGAGACACCGCTAGTGAACTGTGGACCCCGGTCCATTCTTTTACATCGAATTCAATCTACTGCAATACTTGTTCTTACTGTTCTTTGCAAACATCATCTTCCACACTATACATTTAATCCTTTGTTACAGCAAGCCGGTGAGATTGACAACCTCACTGTTAAGTTGGGGCAAAGTATTTGGATTGTGTTGTGCAGGTTCCACGTTGGCGCCGGAATCCCTGGTGTTGCGCCGCACTACACTCCGTCACCAACAACCTTCAATGTGCTCCTTGACTCCTACTGGTTCGATAAACCTTGGTTTCTTACTGAGGGAAACTTGTGCTGTACGCATCACACCTTCCACTTGGGGTTCCCAACGGGCGTGTGCTTTACGCGTCAACAAGCTAAATTTCTGGCGCCGTTGCCGGGAGATCAAGACACGCTGCAAGGGAGTCTCCACTTCCAATCTCTTTACTTTATTTTTGTCTTGCTTTACTTTATTTTATTTACTGCTTTGTTTGCTTTCTTATATCAAAATACAAAAAAATTAGTTACTTGCTTTACTTTATTTACTGTCTTGTTTGCGTTCTCTATATCAAAAACACAAAAAAATTAGTTAATTGCATTTACTTTATCTAGTTTGCTTTATTTACTACTGCTAAAATGGGTACTCCTGAAAATACTAAGTTGTGTGACTTCACAAGCACAAATAATAATAATTTCTTATGCACACCTATTGCTCCACCTGCTACTACAGCAGAATTTTTTGAAATTAAATCTGCTTTACTGAATCTTGTTATGAGAGAGCAATTTTCTGGTGTTAGTTCTGATGATGCTGATGCCCATCTTAATAATTTTGTTGAACTTTGTGAAATGCAAAAATATAAGGATGTAGATGGAGACATTATAAAATTAAAATTGTTTCCTTTCTCTTTAAGAGGAAGAGCTAAAGATTGGTTGCTATCTTTACCTAATAATAGTATTGATTCATGGACTAAATGTAAGAATGCTTTCATTGGTAGATATTATCCTCCTGCTAAAATTATATCTTTGAGAAGTAGCATAATGAATTTTAAGCAATTGGATAATGAGCATGTGATGTCTACGTTCCCCCTCCTTTCCTGTAGACAGTGTTGAGCCTCCAAGAGCAGAGGTTTGTAGAACAGCAGCAAGTTTTCCCTTAAGTGGATACCCAAGGTTTATCGAACTCAGGGAGGAAGAGGTCAAAGATATCCCTCTCATGCAACCCTGCAACCACAAAGCAAGAAGTCTCTTGTGTCCCCAACACACCTAATAGGTGCACTAGTCGGCGAAGAGATAGTGAAATACAGGTGGTATGAATATATATGAGCAGTAGCAACGGTGAAATAGCTTGATGGTGTGTAGTTGATGGTGGTAGTATTGCACAGTAGTAACTAAAACAGAAACAAGCAGTAGTAACGCAGCAGTATTTAGGAACAAGGCCTAGGGATTACACTTTCACTAGTGGACACTCTCAACATTGATCACATAACAGAATAGATAAATGCATACTCTACACTTTTGTTGGATGATGAACACATTGCGTAGGATTACACGAACCCTCAATGCCGGAGTTAACAAGCTCCACAATTTGTTCATATTTAAGTAACCTTATAGTGTAAGATAGATCAACATAACCAGATAGATCACATCAATACCATCATAATGATAATTAACTCCACAATCTACAAGAGATCATGATCATAGCCTACGTCAAGAACCACACGGTGCACACACTAGTCACCTTTACACACGTGCAGGAGGAATAGAACTACTTTAATAACATCACTAGAGTAGCACATAGATGAATTGTGATACAAAACTCATATGAATCTCAATCATGTAAAGCAGCTCATGAGATCATTGTATTGAAGTACATGGAGAGAGATTAACCACATAGCTACCGGTACAGCCCCGAGCCTCGATGGAGAACTACTCCCTCCTCATCATGGAGGCAGCGGTGATGAAGATGGCGGTGGAGATGGCAGGTGTCGATGGAGAAGCCTTCCGGGGCACTTCCCGTCCGGCAGCGTGCCGGAACAGAGATTCTGTCCCCAGATCTGGCGTCGCGATGGCGGCGGCTCGGGAAGGTTTCGTGGTTTTCGTCGAACGCCCTGGGTTTTCGCGACGAGGCTTTATATAGGCGAAGAGGCGGCGAGAGGGCTCGGGGGCCCACACCATAGGGCGGCGGCCCCCGGCCGCCGTGTGTGTGGGGCCCCCCCCTCCGGCGGCTCTCGGGTGTTCTGGATGGTTCCGGGAAAAATAGGAACCTGGGCGTTGATTTCGTCCAATTCCGAGAATATTTCGTTACTAGGATTTCTGAAACCAAAAACAGCAGAAACAGAACGACACTTCGGCATCTTGTTAATAGGTTAGTTCCGTAAAATGCACGAATATGACATAAAGTGTGCATAAAACATGTAGATAACATCAACAATGTGGCATGGAACATAAGAAATTATCGATACGTTGGAGACGTATCAGCATCCCCAAGCTTAGTTCTGCTCGTCCCGAGCAGGTAAAACGATAACAAAGATAATTTCTGGAGTGACATGCCATCATAATCTTGATCATACTATTTGTAAAGCATATGTAGTGAATGCAGCAATCCAAACAATGTATATGACATGAGTAAACAAGTGAATCATAAAGCAAAGACTTTTCATGAATAGTACTTAAAGACAAGCATCAATAAGTCTTGCATAAGAGTTAACTCATAAAGCAATAATTCAAAGTAGAGGTATTGAAGCAACACAAAGGAAGATGAAGTTCAGCGGTTGCTTTCAACTTATAACATGTATATCTCATGGATAATTGTCAATGCAAAGCAATATAACAAATGCAATATGCAAATATGTAAGAATCAATGCACAGTTCACACAAGTGTTTGCTTCTTGAGGTGGAGAGAAATAGGTGAACTGACTCAACAATAAAGGTAAAAGAATGGTCCTTCAAAGAGGAAAGCATCGATTGCTATATTTGTGCTAGAGCTTTGATTTTGAAAACATGAAACAATTTTGTCAACGGTAGTAATAAAGCATATGTATCATGTAAATTATATCTTACAAGTTGCAAGCCTCATGCATAGTGTACTAATAGTGCCCGCACCTTGTCCTAATTAGCTTGGACTACCGGATCATCACAATGCACATGTTTTGACCAAGTGTCACAATGGGGTACCTCTATGCCGCCTGTACAAAGGTCTAAGGAGAAAGCTCGCATTGGATTTCTCGCTATTGATTATTCTTCAACTTAGACATCCATACCGGGACAACATAGACAACAGATAATGGACTCCTCTTTTATGCATAAGCATGTAACAACAATTAATAAATTTCTCATTTGAGATTGAGGATATATGTCCAAACTGAAACTTCCACCATGGATCATGGCTTTAGTTAGCGCCCAATGTTCTTCTCTAACAATATGCATGCTTAACCATAGGTGGTAGATCTCTCTTACTTCAGACAAGACGGACATGCATAGCAACTCACATGAAATTCAACAATGAATAGTTGATGGCGTCCCCGTGAACATGGTTATCGCACAACAAGCAACTTAATAAGAGATAAAGTGCATAATTACATATTCAATTCCACAATAGTTTTTAAGCTATTTGTCCCATGAGCTATATATTGCAAAGGTGAATGATGGAATTTTAAAGGTAGCACTCAAGCAATTTACTTTGGAATGGCGGAAAATACCATGTAGTAGGTAGGTATGGTGGACACAAATGGCATAGTGTTGTTTGGCTCAAGGATTTGGATGCATGAGAAGTATTCCCTCTCGATACAAGGTTTAGGCTAGCAAGGCTATTTGAAACAAACACAAGGATGAACCGGTGCACTCACATAAAAGACATATTGTAAACATTATAAGACTCTACACCGTCTTCCTTGTTGTTCAAACTCAATACTAGAAATTATCTAGACCTTAGAGAGACCAATTATGCAAACCAAATTTTAGCATGCTCTATGTATTTCTTCATTAATAGGTGCAAAGCATATGATGCAAGGGCTTAAACATGAGCACATCAATTGCCAAGTATCACATTATCCAAGACATTATAGCAATTACTACATGTATCATTTTCCAATTCCAACCATATAACAATTTAACGAAGAAGAAACTTCGCCATGAATATTATGAGCTAAGAACACATGTGTTCATATGCAACAGCGGAGCGTGTCTCTCCACACAAGCATGATGTAATCCAATTTATTCAAACAAAAACAAAAACAAAAGCACAGACGCTCCAAGTAAAGCACATAAGATGTGACCGAATAAAAATATAGTTTCAAGAGAAGGAACTGATAATTTGTCGATGAAGAAGGGGATGCCTTGGGCATCCCCAAGCTTAGACGCTTGAGTCTTCTTGATATATGCAGGGGTGAACCACCGGGGTATCCCCAAGCTTAGAGCTTTCACTCTTCTTGATCATAGTATATCATCCTCCTCTCTTGACCCTTGAAAACTTCCTTCACACCAAACTTCTCATAAACTTCATTAGAGGGGTTAGTACATAATCAAAAACTCACATGTTCAGAGGTGACACAATCATTCTTAACACTTCTGGACATTGCTCAAAGCTACTGGAGTTTAATGGAACAAAGAAATCCATCCCACATAGCAAAAGAGGCAATGCGAAATAAAAGGCAGAATCTGTCAAAACAGAACAGTCCGTAAAGACGAATTTCTAATAAATACTTCCGTTGCTCAAATCAGAAAACTAAAAACTAATGAAAGTTGCGTACATATCTGAGGAACACGCACGTAAATTGGCATATTTTTCTGATTTTTCTACAGAGAGAAAATCCCAGATTCGTGACAGATAGAAATCTGTTTCTGCAGAAATCCAAATCTAGTATCAACCTTCGATTAGAGGCTTCACTTGGCACAACCAAACATAAAACTAAGATAAGGAGAGGTTGCTACAGTAGTAAACAACTTCCAAGACACAAAATAGAAACAAATTACTGTAGCAAAATAACACATGGGTTATCTCCCAAGAAGTTCTTTCTTTTTAGCCATTAAGATGGGCTCAGCAGTTTTAATGATGCACTCGCAAGAAATAATATTTGAAGCAAAAGAGAGCATCAAGAGGCAAATTCAAAACACATTTAAGTCTAACATGCTTCCTATGCAAAGGAATCTTGTAAATAAACAAGTTCATGAAGAGCAAAGTAACAAGCATAGGAAGATAAAACAAGTATAGCTTGAAAAATTTCAGCACATAGAGAGGCATTTTAGTAACATGAAAATTTCTACAACCATATTTTCCTCTCTCATAATAACTTTCAGTAGCAACATGAACAAACTCAACAATATAACTATCACATAAAGCATTCTTATCATGAGTCTCATGCATAAAATTATTACTACCCACATAAGCATAGTCAATTTTATTAGTTGTAGTGGGAGCAAATTCAACAAAGTAGCTATCATTATTATTCTCATCAAGTGTAGGAGGCATAGTATAATCACAACAAAATTTACTCTCCATAGTAGGTGGCACCAAAAGACCACTATCATTATAATCATCATAAATAGGAGGCAAAGTATCATCAAAGAAAATTTTCTCCTCAATTCTTGGGGGACTAAAAGATCATGCTCATCAAAACCAGCTTCCCCAAGCTTAGAATTTTCCATATCATTAGCAACAATGGTGTTCAAAGTATTCATGCTAACATGTTCCATGGGTTTTTTAATTTTCGCATTAAACCATTCATGTCTTGACTCAGGAAATAGTACAAAGAGCTCACAGATGTTTTCCATTATGCCTAACTAGTGTAAACAAGAAACAAAAAGTTGCAATTGCAGGATCTAAAGGAAATAGCTTCGAGCACAAACACAATGGCGAAAAGTACTTTACCTGGAACCGAAGTATGAGTGCCTTTTACCTTTCCTCCCCGGCAACGCGCGCCAGAAAGTGCTTGATGTCTACGTTCCCCCTCCTTTCCTCAGAGGTTGGGCCTCAAGAGAGGTTTGTAGAACAGCAGCAAGTTTTCCCTTAAGTGGATACCCAAGGTTTATCGAACTCAGGGAGGAAGAGGTCAAAGATATCCTCTCATGCAACCCTGCAACCACAAAGCAAGAAGTCTCTTGTGTCCCCAACACACCTAATAGGTGCACTAGTTCGGCGAAGAGATAGTGAAATACAGGTGGTATGAATATATATGAGCAGTAGCAACGGTGCCAGGAAATAGCTTGATGGTGTGTAGTTGATGGTGGTAGTATTGCAGCAGTAGTAACACAGAAACACAGAAACAAGCAGTAGTAACGCAGCAGTATTTAGGAACAAGGCCTAGGGATTACACTTTCACTAGTGGACACTCTCAACATTGATCACATAACAGAATAGATAAATGCATACTCTACACTTTTGTTGGATGATGAACACATTGCGTAGGATTACACGAACCCTCAATGCCGGAGTTAACAAGCTCCACAATTTGTTCATATTTAAGTAACCTTATAGTGTAAGATAGATCAACATAACCAGATAGATCACATCAATACCATCATAATGATAATTAACTCCACAATCTACAAGAGATCATGATCATAGCCTACGTCAAGAACCACACGGTGCACACACTAGTCACCTTTACACACGTGCAGGAGGAATAGAACTACTTTAATAACATCACTAGAGTAGCACATAGATGAATTGTGATACAAAACTCATATGAATCTCAATCATGTAAAGCAGCTCATGAGATCATTGTATTGAAGTACATGGAGAGAGATTAACCACATAGCTACCGGTACAGCCCGAGCCTCGATGGAGAACTACTCCCTCCTCATCATGGAGGCAGCGGTGATGAAGATGGCGGTGGAGATGGCAGCGGTGTCGATGGAGAAGCCTTCCGGGGCACTTCCCCGGCGGTGCCGGAACAGAGATTCCTGTCCCCGCATCTTGGCGTCGCGATGGCGGCTCTGGAAGGTTTCTCGTGGTTTCGTCGAACGCCTGGGTTTTCGCGACGGAGGCTTTATATAGGCGAAGAGGCGGCGCAGGAGGGCTTCGGGGGCCCACACCATAGGCGGCGGTCTGGCCGCGCCGTGGTGTGGGCCCCTGGGCTCCCTCTGGCGGCTCTCGGGTGTTCTGGATGGTTCCGGGAAAAATAGGAACCGGGCGTTGATTTCGTCCAATTCCGAGAATATTTCGTTACTAGGATTTGAAACCAAAAAAACAGCAGAAAGGAACTGGCACTTCGGCATCTTGTTAATAGGTTAGTTCCAAAATGCACGAATATGACATAAAGTGTGCATAAAACATGTAGATAACATCAACAATGTGGCATGGAACATAAGAAATTATCGATACGTTGGAGACGTATCAGCATGTTGCCCAAGCATGGGAAAGAATAAAATCTTTGGTTAAAAATTGCCCTACCCATGGACTGACTACTTGGATGATCATCCAAACCTTTTATGCAGGATTGAATTTTTCTTCACGGAACCTATTGGATTCAGCTGCTGGAGGTACTTTTATGTCCATCACTCTAGGCGCCGCAACAAAGTTTCTTGATGATATGATGATTAATTACTCTGAATGGCACACGGAAAGAGCTCCACAAGGTAAGAAGGTAAATTCTGTTGAAGAAACCTCCTCCTTGAGTGATAAGATTGATGCTATAATGTATATGCTTGTGAATGGTAGATCTAATGTTGATCCTAATAATGTTCCGTTAGCTTCATTGGTTGCCCAGGAAGAACATGTTGATGTGAACTTCATTAAAAATAATAATTTCAACAACAATGCTTATCGGAATAATTCTAGTAACAACTATAGGCCATATCCTTCTCATAATAGTAATGGTCATGGTAATTCTTATGGGAATTCTTACAACAATAGTAGGAATGCACCCTCTGGTCGTGAAGCCATGCTTAAAGAATTTATTAGTACACAAACCGCTTTTAATAAATCTGTTGAAGAAAAGCTTGGTAAAATTGATATTCTTGCTTCTAAGGTTGATAGTCTTGCTGCTGATGTTGATCTTTTGAAATCGAAAGTTATGCCTAATGAAAATAAAGATATTAAGTCATTTGCTACAGCAAACTCCATTCAAGTTCGAATTAATGAGAATATTAGATTGATGGCTGAATTGCATGCTAGGTGGGAAAGAGAAGAAAATGCTAAAAAGAATAATGTAGCTAAAGTTTGGACTATTACCACCACTAGTAATGATAATGCTTCACATGTTGCTAAACCTCCTACTATAGATGGTAAAATAATTGGTGTTGACAATGTTTCTACTCCTAATGCAAAGTGTGCAAAACTGCCCGAAACTGCTAAAACTGCTGAAACTGCTTGTGATAAAACTGCTGAAATTTTTCAAAATATTGGGGACAATGATCCCATTGCTTTAGATCATAATGGTTTAGATTTTGATGATTGCCACATCTCTGAAGTTATAAAGTTCTTACAAAAACTTGCTAAAAGTCCCAATGCTAGTGCTATAAATTTGGCCTTTACAAAACATATTACAAATGCTCTCATAAAAGCTAGAGAAGATAAATTAAAACTTAAGACTTCTATTCCTAGGAAGTTAGAAGATGGTTGGGAGCCCATCATTAAGATGAAGGTCAATGATTTTGATTGTAATGCTTTATGTGATCTTGGTGCAAGTATTTTCGTTATGCCTAAGAAAATCTATAATATGCTTGACTTGCCACCATTGAAAAATTGTTATTTGGATGTTAATCTTGTGATAATTCTACAAAGAAATCTTTGGGGAGGATTGATAATGTTCGCATTACGGTTAACAATAAACTTGTCCCCGTTGATTTTGTTGTCTTGGATATTGAATGCAATGCATCTTGTCCCATTATTTTGGGAAGACCTTTTCTTCGAACTGGTGTTATTGACATGAAGGAAGGTAATATTAAATATCAATTTCCTCTCAAGAAAGGTATGGAACACTTCCCTAGAAAGAGAATGAAGTTACCTTTTGATTCTATTATTAGAACAAATTATGATGTTGACGCTTCATCTCTCGATAATACTTGATTCACACTTTCTGCGCCTAGCTAAAAGGCGTTAAAGAAAAGCGCTTATGGGAGACAACCCATGATTTTACTATAGTACTTTTGTTTTATATTTGAGTCTTGGAAGTTTTTACTACTGTAGCAACCTCTCCTTATCTTTATTTTATTGCATTGTTGTGCCAAGTAAAGTCTTTGATAGTAAAGATGATACTAGATTTGGATTACTGCGCAGAAACAGAATTCTTACTGTCACGAAATTGAGTAGCCCCGTCTGTAGGTAACTCATAAAAATCTGCCAATTTACGTGCGTGATCCTCAGATATGTACGCAACTTTCATTCAATTTGAGCATTTTCATATGAGCAAGTTTAGTGCCCCAGAAAAATTCGTCTTTACGTACTGTTCTGTTTTGACAGATTCTGCCTTTTATTTCGCATTGCCTGTTTTGCTATGTTTGATGGATTTCTTTATTCCGTTAACTTTCAGTAGCTTTGTGCAATGTCCAGAAGTGTTAAGAATGATTATGTCACCTCTGAACATGTGAATTTCTGATTATGCACTAACCCTCTAATGAGTTTGTTTTGAGTTTGGTGTGGAGGAAGTTTTCAAGGATCAAGAGAGGAGGATGATACAATATGATCAAGGAGAGTGAAAGCTCTAAGCTTGGGGATGCCCCCGTGGTTAATCCCTGCATATTTCAAGAAGACTCAAGCATCTAAGCTTGGGGATGCCCAAGGCATCCCCTTCTTCATCGACAAATTATCAGGTCACCTCTAGTGAAACTATATTTTTATTCCGTCACATCTTATGTGCTTTACTTGGAGCGCCTGTATGTTTTATTTTTGTTTTGTTTGAATAAAATTGGATCCTAGCATTCATTGTGTGGGAGAGAGACACGCTCCGCTGTTGCATATGAACACATATGTTCTTAGCTTTATTCTTAATGTTCATGGCGAAGGTTGAAACTGCTTCGTTAATTGTTATATGGTTGGAAACAGAAAATGCTACATGTGGTAATTGGTATAATGTCTTGAATAATTTGATACTTGGCAATTGTTGTGCTCATGTTTAAGCTCTTGCATCATATACTTTGCACCTATTAGTGAAGAAATACTGTAGAGCTTGTTGAAATTTGGTTTGCATGATTGGTCTCTCTAAGACTAGATATTTTCTGGTGAGGGTTTGAACAACAAGAAAGACAGTGTAGAGTCTTATAATGCTTGCAATATGTTCCTATGTAAGTTTTGCTGTACCGGTTCATACTTGAGTTTGCTTCAAACAACCTTGCTAGCCTAATCCTTGTATTGAGAGGGAATACTTCTCGTGCATCCAAAATCCTTGAGCCAAAAACTATGCCATTTGTGTCCACCATACCTACCTACTACATGGTATTTCTCCGCCATTCCAAAGTAAATTGCTTGAGTGCTACCTTTAAAATTTCATTCCTTTGTCTTTGCAATATATAGCTCATGGGGAAAATAGCTTAAAAACTATTGTGGTATTAAGTATGTACTTATGTATCTTATTTCTTAATAAGTTGCTTGTTGAGCGATAACCATATTCCTGGGGACGCCATCAACTATTTCACCTTTGTTGAATATCATGTGAGTTGCTATGCATGTTCGTCTTGTCTGAAGTAAGGGTGATTTATCATGAGTTGAATGGTTTGAGTATGCATATTGTTAGAGAAGAACATTGGGCCGCTAACTAAAGCCATGATCCATGGTGGAAGTTTCAGTTTGGACAACAATCCTCAATCTCTTATGAGAATATTATCTGTTGTTGAATGCTTATGCATTAAAGAGGAGTCCATTATCTGTTGTCTATGTTGTCCCGGTATGGATGTCTAAGTTGAGAATAATCAAAAGGAGAAATCCAATGCGAACTTTCTCCTTAGACCTTTGTACAGCGGCATAGAGGTACCCCTTTGTGACACTTGGTTAAAACATATGTTATGCAATGATAATCCATGTAAATCCAAGCTAATTAGGACAAGGTGCGGGCACTATTGGTAATCTATGCATTAGGCTTGCAACTTATAGGATATCTTATACATAACACATATGCTTTGTTACTACCGTTGACAAAATTGTTTCTTGTTTTCAAAATAAAAGCTCTAGCACAAATATAACAATCCATGCTTCCCTCTGCGAAGGGCCATTCTTTTACTTTTACATTGAGTCAGTTTACCTACTTCTTTCTATCTTAGAAGAAAACACTTGTGTCAACTGTGTGCATTGATTCTTACATGTTTACCTACTGCACTTGTTATATTGCTTTATGTTGACAACTATCCATGAGATATACATGTTACAAGTTGGAAGCAACTGCTGAAACTTATATCTTCCTTTGTGTTGCTTCAAAACTTTCTACTAAGACTTTATTATTTTATGAGTTAACTCTTATGCAAGACTTATTGATGCTTGTCTTGAAAGTACTATTCATGAAAAGTCTTTGCTATATGATTCAGTTGTTTACTCATTGTCTTTACCATCGCTGCATTCATTACATATGCTTACAATAGTATTGATCAAGATTATGATAGCATGTCACTTCAGAAATTATCTTTGTTATCGTTTACCTACTCGAGGGCGAGTAGGAACTAAGCTTGGGGATGCTTGATACGTCTCAAACGTATCTATAATTTCTTATGTTTCATGCTACTTTTATGATGATACTCACATGTTTTATACA
This sequence comes from Lolium multiflorum, assembly GCA_030979885.1. NCBI lineage: Eukaryota > Viridiplantae > Streptophyta > Magnoliopsida > Poales > Poaceae > Lolium > Lolium multiflorum. Next base: position 58,147 of record JAUUTY010000643.1, on the reverse strand, counting down.
CACTTTATGTCATATTTATGCATTTTCCGGCACTAACCTATTGACAAGATGTCGAAGAGCCAGTTCCTGCTGTTTTTGGTTTCAGAAATCCTACAAAGGAAATATTCTCGAATTGGACGAAATCAACGCCCGGGGTCTTATTTTTCCACGAAGCTTCCGGAAGACCGAAAGGATCACGAAGTGGGGCCACGAGGCGCCGCCACATCAGGGCCACGCGGCCAGGGCTGGGCCCGCGCCGCCCTGGCGTGTGGGCCCCTCGTGACGCCCCCTGACCTACCCTTCCGCTTACTTAAAGCCTTCGTCGCGAATACCCTAGTACCGAGAGCCACGATACGGAAAACCTTCAAGAGATGCCGCCGCCGCCAATCCCATCTCGGGAGATTCAGGAGATCGCCTCCGGCACCCTGCCGGAGAGGGGAATCATCTCCCGGAGGACTCTTCATCGCCATGATCGCCTCCGGAGTGATGTGTGAGTAGTTCACCCCTGGACTATGGGTCCATAGCAGTAGCTAAATGGTTGTCTTCTCCTCATTGTGCTATCATTGTTGGATCTTGTGAGCTGCCTAACATGATCAAGATCATCTATTTGTAATGCTACATGTTGCGTTTGTTGGGATCCGATGAATATGGAATACTATGTTATGTTGATTATCAATCTATCATATATGTGTTGTTTATGATCTTGCATGCTCTCCGTTGCTAGTAGAGGCTCTGGCCAAGTTGATACTTGTAACTCCAAGAGGGAGTATTTATGCTCGATAGTGGGTTCATGCCTCCATTAAATCTGGGATAGTGACAGAAAGTTCTAAGGTTGTGGATGTGCTATTGCCACTAGGGATAAAACATCAATGCTTTGTCTAAGGATATTTGTGTTGATTACATTACGCACCATACTTAATGCAATTGTCTGTTGTTTGCAACTTAATACTGGAAGGCGTGCGGATGCTAACCCGAAGGTGGACTTTTTAGGCATAGATGCATGCTGGATAGCGGTCTATGTACTTTGTCGTAATGCCCAATTGAATCTCACTTTACTCATCATGATATGTATGTGCATTTGAAGGAGATATGCCCAAGAGGCAATAATAAAAGTGGTTATTAAATATCTTTATGTTTATGATAAATGTTTATATATCATGCTATAATTGTATTAACCGAAACATTAGTACATGTGTGATATGTAGACAACAAAGAGTCCCTAGTATGCCTCTTAACTAGCTTGTTGATTAATGGATGATTAGTTTCATAATCATGAACATTGGATGTTATTAATAACAAGGTTATATCATTGTATGAATGATGTAATGGACACACCCAATTAAGCATAGCATAAGATCACGTCATTAAGTTATTTGCTATAAGCTTTCGATACATAGTTACCTAGTCCTTATGACCATGAGATCATATAAATCACTTATACCGGAAAGGTACTTTGATTACACCACTGCGTAAATGGGTGGTTATAAAGGTGGGATTAAGTATCCGGAAAGTCGAGTTGAAGCATATGGATCAACAGTGGGATTTGTCCATCCCGATGACGGATAGATATACTCTGGGCCTCGGTGGAATGTCGTCTAATGTCTTGCAAGCCTATGAATAAGTTCATAAGAGACCACATACCACGGTACGAGTAAAGAGTACTTGTCAGGAGACGAGGTTGAATAAGGTATAGAGTGATACCGAAGATAAAACCTCGGACAAGTAAAATATCGCGTGACAAAGGGAATTGGTATTGTATGTGAATGGTTCATTCGATCACTAAAGTCATCGTTGAATATGTGGGAGCCATTATGGATCTCCAGATCTCGCTATTGGTTATTGGTCGGAGTGAATACTCAACCATGTCCGCATAGTTCACGAACCGTAGGGTGACACACTTAAAGTTGGATGTTGAAATGGTAGAACTTGAATATGGAATGGAGTTCAAATATTTGTTCGGAGTCCGGATGAGATCCCGGACATCACGAGGAGTTCCGGAATGGTCCGGAGAATAAGATTCATATATAGGATGTCATTTTATGTGAAATAAATTGACGCGGAAGGTTCTATGGAAGGTTCTAGAAGGTTCTAGAAAAGTCCGAAAGAAACCACCAAGGAAGGTGGAGTCCACATGGGACTCCACCTCCATGGCCGGCCAACCCTAGTGGGGGTGGAGTCCCAAGTGGACTCCCCCTTAGGGGGCCGGCCACCATATGGGAGGTGGAACTCCCACCTCTAGTGGGAGTCCTAGCTTGGCTAGGTTTCCCCACCATATGGAAGGTTTTTGGTTCGGGTCTTATTCGAAGACTTGGACTACAACTCTTGGGGATTCCACCTATATAATGAGGGGCATAGGAGAGGGGGCTGACCACTTCAAGCCTCAGCCTTGGCCGCACCCCTTAGAGGGTCGGCGCCCAACCCCCCTCTCTCCCCAAACCCTAGCGGTCTCTCTCCTCCACCACATCCCGCACGCTTAAGCGAAGCTCCGCCGGATTTCTCCACCACCACCGACACCACGCCGTCGTGCTGTGGATTCAAGAGGAGCTACTACTTCCGCTGCCCGCTGGAACGGGAGGTGGACGTCGTCTTCATCAACAACCGAACGTGTGACCGAGTACGGAGGTGCTGCCCGTTCGTGGCGCCGTGATCAAGATCTTCGCGCTTTTGCAAGCGGCAAGTGAACGTCTACCGCAGCAACAAGAGCCTCATATTGTAGGCTTTGGAATCTCTTCAAGGGTGAGACTCGATAATCCCCTCGTTGCTACCATCTTCTAGATTGCATCTTGGCTTGGATTTCGTGTTCGCGGTAGGAAATTTTTTGTTTTCTATGCAACGTTATCCTACAGTGGTATCAGAGCCGTGTCTATGCATAAATGGTTGCACGAGTAGAACACAATGGTTTTGTGGGCGTTGATGCTCTTGTTGTCTTTAGTTTGAGTACTTTGCATCTTTGTGGCATAGTGGGATGAAGCGGCTCGGACTAACTTTACATGACCGCGTTCATGAGACTTGTTCCTCGTTCGACATGCAACTTGTATTGCATAAGAGGCTTTGCGGGTGTCTGTCTCTCCTACTATAGTGAAGATTCAATTTATTCTTCTATTGACAACACTAGTATCACCGTTGTGGTTCATGTTCGTAGGTAGATTAGATCTCTCTCGAAAACCCTAAACCACGTAAAATATGCAAACCAAATTAGAGACGTCTAACTTGTTTTTGCAGGGTTTGGTGATGTGATATGGCCATAATGTGATGATGAATATGTATGAGATGATCATTATTGTATTGTGGCAACCGGCAGGAGCCTTATGGTTGTCTTTAAATTTCATGTTGAGTAGTATTTCAAAGTAGTTGTAATAGTTGCTACATGAGGTAAACAACCATGAAGACGGCGCCATGGACCTTGACGCTACGCCGACGATGATGGAGATCATGCCCGTTGATGATGGAGATTATGTCCGTGCTTTGGAGATGAAGATCGAAGGCGCAAAGACTAAAGGGCCATATCATATCACATATGAATTGCATGTGATGTTAATCCTTTATGCATCTTATTTTACTTAGATCGCGACGGTAGCATTATAAGATGATCCCTCACATTAATATCAAGATAATAAAGTGTTCTCCCCTCGTATGCATCGTTGCCAAAGTTCGTCGTTTCGAAGCATCTCGTGATGATCGGATGTGATAGATTCAACGTTCATATACAACGGGTGTAAGCCATGTTGCACACGGAATACTTGGGTTTGCTTGACGAGCCTAGCATGTACAGACATGGCCTCGGGACAACGGAAACCGAAAGGTTGAACACGAATCATATGGATGATATGATCAACATGTTGATGTTCACCATTGAAGCTACATCATCTCACGTGATGATCGGTTTTGGTGTAGTGGATTTGGATCGTGTACCACTTAACAACTATGAGGGATGTTGTATTAAGTGGGAGTTCATTAGTAATTAGATTAAAACATGAACTAATTATCATAAACATAGTCTAAGTAGTATTTTGAATTAATTTTGTAGTATTGGCATCCGTTTACTACTATGCGCTAGTCTTGTAATTGAGATAGAAATATTGTTAAAATCTGATAAGAAACTTTACGGATTGGTACCGTATTGTTAAAGAATCAAGAATTGATTAAGTCCTATTGCAAACTTTTAGATAAACCTCATATTGTTGATTCAAAAAGCTATGGTTTCCATTAGTACATAAAGTTATCTTGTCTCCGTGAAACTCGAAGTTCAAATCTGTTTGAAAAGTAAGGAGCTGAAAATTTAGTTTTCAGAAATAATCAAGGTATGAGATATATGTGATATCTAAGACCTTATTGCAAGATGATAGAATATAATTTGGTGAGACTACATAAACTCATAAGTTTTATGGGAATGTACGAAGGTTGAAGACGCAAGGCGTCCCAATCCTCCAACTATTGGGGCACTAACAATATTCGCATATCCATGAAGTTATCATCCTTAGTATGCACCGTTGCTAAGACTCGTCGTATCGAAGCATCACGTGATGATCGGGTGTTATAGATTCTACGTGTGCATACAACGGGTGCAAGCCAGATTTGCACATGCGAATACCAAGGTTAAAACTTTATGAGCCTAGCATGTACAGACATGGTCTCAGAAAGTCATCATGATACAATGGATAAAATTATGAGTGAAATTGTTCATCATATTACAAGGTTACTAATAGTGAAACGGAACACTTGTCATATGATGATCAACTTCAAAGTAAGAACCTCAAGGTTATTGGTATTTGACCAACAAACCGAGAAGTTATTGAAGTTGATGTGTTTTTCTGAATAATGAGGAAAGCTAAAGGAGAAACTACAAAAGATTATTAGCAGAAAGAAAGAAAAGACTAGAATGTCTAGCTCAGGTGTATATAAATGATATACATGTTATGGTTATATTCCTAGTTAGGTCACACAATGAAATTCTTGGGTATTTGTACCATATTGGTTGGTATGAAGTGTCATACAAAACAACGCAATACAAGAATACAATGGCCTAAGTGACTGACAAGGAATATGGTAAAAATGCACATCTGGAACATAATAAAGTGTTATTATGTTTGTCATTGGCATTATATCTAGCCCTTAGAATTTATAATAAAGAACTTAATAATTGTTATTTTTCTCTTGTCAAATAAAAACAATGAGTTGTTCAAATTATGACATTACTCCATGAACGATGGATAAGTTATTATAAATTTTAATGGTGAAACACACATACATAACACTGACGCTAAAATGCCGTAAGGCAAATGATTTGAATTCCACTTATTTGTGGAACCGCCATTTAGGTCATGTTGGAAAGGAACACATGAAGAAACTCCATGCAAATGGATTATTGGAGTCATTTGATTTATGAATCATTTGGCGCTTGCAAATTTCTTCTAAAAGGAATGACTGAAATACCGTTCACATGTCAAGATTTGAACGAGCAACTAACTTAGTGGAAACATACATGATGATGTATATGGTTCACTGGACATAGTTGTGTGCGGGAGATTCTTCTACTTCATGAAAACTTCAAACAATGAATTGAGTATATATATATGGATATATTCAATAAGGAAGAAGTTTGAAACATTTGAATGGATTCAAATAAATTTCAGCATGAAGTGGAAATCACCGTAATAGAAAAATCAAATATCTATGATTGGATCATTAGGGAAAATATTTGAATTACAAGTTTTAGCGAACATCTAAGAGAGTCATGAAATTGTTCTACAACTCACATTTCTTGGAGTGTCATAATGATGATATAGTATCCGAGAGATGTATCCAAACCTTGGTGGATCAATGATGAGATAAAATATTGATGTCATTATATTTTGTGGATTATGCTTTAGTGACTACCGCTTTTACACTTAATAGAGCATCATCATGATCCGTTGAAATGACACCATACGAGTTATGGCATGGGTATGAATCCTAATAGTCTTTTCTTAAATTTTGGTATGCATAGCATAAGTAAATGAGTTTACAACCAAAATCGGATGAATGTATTTGTTGGTTATCCCAGAGAATTGATTGGGAATTCTTCCCACTATGAAGACAAAGACAAAAGTGTTTGTCAATGTTTCTTCTTTCCAAGAAATTGTTTCTAGCGAAGTATTTGAGTGGGAGGACAATAGAACTTGAGTATAATGATCAGAGTAGCGCATCATTGGAATTGGTTCCGGAAGCGGCCACAACGATCATAACTCCCATGACTACAAAGTGTTTTAGCCATGGAGATCGAAGTACATATTGAACCTTGTAGGTATGGTTTACTTTGTGATCAAATAAATGATTTGTGGACAAAGGATTGATTTTGAACAATGATAAACCAACTACAAACAAAGAAGTTATGATGGGCCCTGACTCCGTTAAAATGACTATACACCATGAAATCCAAGATAGATAAATACTTTTTGAAAGTAAATAGATCTATAAAATTGATGGACTTGGATGAAATATCCTTGAAGAAGCTCGACTTGTCGAAAAGTTGTTTACGACAAAGTTCAAAGAGTTGACTACGATAAGATTAGATCTTCCGTAGCAATGCTTATAGTCTATGTGGATTATTCTAGTAATCACTACATATTTCTTTTATGAGATATGCTAGTAGGATGGCAAGATACATTACTTAATAGAAGTGTGTATTAAAGGTGTATACAAGATACAACCAAAAGTTTTGCTAGTCCATGGAATACTAGATAGGTATACGAACTTCAATTGGATGAAGTAAGTATCGCGGAGTTGGAATCTTCACCAGATGAAATCTTCAAAGAGTTTTTGATTTCATCAGAGACGATGAAGAGGCTTGCATTTGCAAGAAATTAAGTGGGAGCGCTGAGACATATTTATAATACTTTATGTAGATGACATATAGTTGGTTATAAATGATGTAATTATATACTTGATTAAAAGATTTCATTGAGAATTAAACTTCAATAAAAGGATATGGACTGAAACATATTTAGTGTCAAGATCTATGAAGATAGATTGGAATACATAATAAGTTTAAGTCAAAGTACATAGAAATATTAAGAAGGTGTTCTTTTCATGTGAAGGTTTAAACAAGACTTGAGTGTATTTGACACTCGATGAGTAAAAACACATGAGTGATTTTAGATCACGAAGAATATGTACAAAATCAGATGTCCTGTGCTCTAAAGAGTTAGGAGCATATACCAGAATAATTCATGTGATGATTATTGGACAAACAGTAGGAATATCCTTGAGTACTTTAGAAGATCCAAGGATATATATATATATATAATTTTATATGGTGTAATGACAAACAAATCGATGTAATGTGTTGCACCGATATTAGTTTGGTCGCATATAAAATAAATTTCAATCTCAATTAGGCTAAGTGTTGTTTAAAAGGTAGCACAATGAGCTACAAGTTGTCTATGCTAGATTTAGAAGAGTTCTAAATATTGTGACGGATTCTACAAAAGAAGGCAGAGTATGTCATTGTTTTGACAATGACAAAGGATGTTAAGTCAAAAGGTTCTTTGAGAACTTGGCGTAGTTCCGATAGTGTCAGAACTTTGAAGCTATATTGTGTATGACAATATTAGTGACATATTTCAGACCGCGGAATTAAGGTTCCACCAGAAGACCAAACATAATTAATGCCGACTCATTTGGAAATGAGTGATGCGTGGAGACGCAAATGAATTACAAAATACATACGGTTCTGAACATGTCAGGTCCGTTGACTAAAACCTCTCCCGTGAGCAAAACATGATAAAGCACCGGAAGGCCAAGGTGTTATATCTTTACATATGTAAACTAGATTATTGACTCTAGTGCAAGTGGGAGACTGTTGGAGATATGCCCAAGAGGCAATAATAAAAGTGGTTATTAAATATCTTTATGTTTATGATAAATGTTTATATATCATGCTATAATTGTATTAACCGAAACATTAGTACATGTGTGATATGTAGACAACAAAGAGTCCCTAGTATGCCTCTTAACTAGCTTGTTGATTAATGGATGATTAGTTTCATAATCATGAACATTGGATGTTATTAATAACAAGGTTATATCATTGTATGAATGATGTAATGGACACACCCAATTAAGCATAGTATAAGATCACGTCATTAAGTTATTTGCTATAAGCTTTCGATACATAGTTACCTAGTCCTTATGACCATGAGATCATATAAATCACTTATACCGGAAAGGTACTTTGATTACACCAAACGCCACTGCGTAAATGGGTGGTTATAAAGGTGGGATTAAGTATCCGGAAAGTATGAGTTGAAGCATATGGATCAAGTGGGATTTGTCCATCCCGATGACGGATAGATATACTCTGGGCCCTCTCGGTGGAATGTCGTCTAATGTCTTGCAAGCATATGAATAAGTTCATAAGAGACCACATACCACGGTACGAGTAAAGAGTACTTGTCAGGAGACGAGGTTGAACAAGGTATAGAGTGATACCGAAGATCAAACCTCGGACAAGTAAAATATCGCGTGACAAAGGGAATTGGTAGTGTATGTGAATGGTTCATTCGATCACTAAAGTCATCGTTGAATATGTGGGAGCCATTATGGATCTCCAGATCCCGCTATTGGTTATTGGTCGGAGTGAATACTCAACCATGTCCGCATAGTTCACGAACCGTAGGGTGACACACTTAAAGTTGGATGTTGAAATGGTAGAACTTGAATATGGAATGAAGTTCGAATATTTGTTCGGAGTCCCGGATGAGATCCCGGACATCACGAGGAGTTCCGGAATGGTCGGAGAATAAGATTCATATATAGGATGTCATTTTATGTAAAATGACGCGGAAGGTTCTATGGAAGGTTCTAGAAAAGTCCGGAAGAAACCACCAAGGAAGGTGGAGTCCACATGGGACTCCACCTCCATGGCCGGCCAACCCTAGTGGGGGTGGAGTCCCAAGTGGACTCCCCTTAGGGGGCCGGCCACCCCCCATATGGGAGGTGGAACTCCCACCTCTAGTGGGAGTCCTAGCTTGGCTAGGTTTCCCCACCATATGGAAGGTTTTGGTTCGGGTCTTATTCGAAGACTTGGACTACAACTCTTGGGGTTCCACCTATATAATGAGGGGCATAGGAGAGGGGGCTGACCACTTCAAGCCTCAGCCTTGGCCGCACCCCTTAGAGGGTCGGCGCCCAACCCCCTCTCTCCCCAAACCCTAGCGGTCTCTCTCCTCCACCACATCCCGCACGCTTAAGCGAAGCTCCGCCGGATTTCTCCACCACCACCGACACCACGCCGTCGTGCTGCCGGATTCAAGAGGAGCTACTACTTCCGCTGCCCGCGGAACAGGAGGTGGACGTCGTCTTCATCAACAATCGAACGTGTGACCGAGTACGGAGGTGCGCCCGTTCGTGGCGTGATCAAGATCTTCTACGCGCTTTTGCAAGCGGCAAGTGAACGTCTACCGCAGCAACAAGAGCCTCATCTTGTAGGCTTTGGAATCTCTTCAAGGGTGAGACTCGATAATCCCCTCGTTGCTACCATCTTCTAGATTGCATCTTGGCTTGGATTTCGTGTTCGCGGTAGGAAATTTTTTGTTTTCTATGCAACGTTATCCTACAGCATTGTTATGCTCTCTCTATTTGTCAATTGCCCAACTGTAATTTGTTCACCCAACATGCTATTTCTTATTGGAGAGACACCACTAGTGACTGTGGACCCCGGTCCATTCTTTTACATCGAATACAATCTACTGCAATACTTGTTCTTACTGTTCTTTGCAAACATCATCTTCCACACTATACATTTAATCCTTTGTTACAGCAAGCCGGTGAGATTGACAACCTCACTGTTAAGTTGGGGCAAAGTATTTGGATTGTGTTGTGCAGGTTCCACGTTGGCGCCGGAATCCTGTTGTTGCGCCGCACTACACTCCGTCACCAACAACCTTCAACGTGCTCCTTGACTCCTACTGGTTCGATAAACCTTGGTTTCTTACTGAGGGAAACTTGCTGCTGTACGCATCACACCTTTCACTTGGGGTTCCCAACGGGCGTGTGCTTTACGCGTCAACAGGCGGCCGTGGCCACGGCCGGTGGCGGGCGGGTGCTGTGGTGGGCGGTGGAGACGGGGCCGTGGTGGGCGGCGGCGGGCCCACGGCGGCTGGCGGCCCGTGGGGGGGGCGACGGGCCTGGCGGTGGGGGCGGCAGCCGGGGGCGGCGGCGGGAGGACGGCGGGCGGGGCGGCGGCGCGGCGGCGGGGCGGCGGGGGAGGGAGGGCGAAGGGGAGGAGGAAGAAGGAGAGGAGGAAGAAGGAAAAAATTTGGCATATTTTAGAATATGCTCTTTTACAGTTTAGTGATACGGGGTCTGCTAGCTCGGACGAGTTTTCGGCCGATCAAAATCGAATACAGGCCCTCTACTCGTGTTATACGGGGCAGAATTTTAAGAGGTCCGTTAGACATGCTCTTAGTTGTTTGCCTAACAAAATCCACGCAAGATGGATGGGCATCGTCCTGCCCAATTTTCAGCTGCCCTTTGCCTTGGAGATTGACGCATGTAACACTGGAGTGGGTGCAGTGCTGCTCCAAGCAAAATATCATGTTGCTTATCTCAGCAAGGCTCTCAGGACGCGCAATCAAACTTTTTCCGCTTACGAAAAGGAGTGCTTAGCAATTCTCTTGGCCATTGAAAAAGGGCGCCCATACTTGCAGCACCAAGAATTTGAAATACGAACTGACCATCAAAGTCTGTTGCATTTGGCTGAGCAACGGCTACACACACCCCTACAACATAAAGCTTTTGTGAAGTTGATGGGTTTACAGTTTAGATTGGTGTATAAGAAGGGCAGTAGTAATACAGTCGCTGATGGTTTGTCTCGTCCATGTCATGATTTTCAGGCCATCAACATCTCTTCTGCACAACCATCTTGGTTGGTTAATCTACAGAAAGGTTATGAAGACGATCCTAAATCCTAATGCACGGGCTCTGCTTACGGAACTCAGTGTCACTAATCCAAATGACAAGGGGTTTTCTCTTCAGGATGGTGTGATTCGGTACAAATCCAGAGTATGGGTGGGGCAGAATTCCCTTGCTCAGCAACATATATTACATGCCTTGCACTCTAGTGGCATGGGCGGCCATTCCGGTGTGTTGGCGACTTATCAACGAGTTAAGCAGTAGCCGAAAATGAAAGAAACTGTGAAACAGCATGTCGCCAGTTGCTCCATTTGTCAGCAAGCTAAAACTGAACATGTGCGATCTCCAGGTATGGTATAACCACTTCCACTACCTACACAGGCGTGGCAAGTGATTTGCATGGATTTGATCGAGGGTTTGCCTATGTCCAATAATTGCAATGTGATCTTAGTGGTGATTGACAAATTTTCAAAGTACAGTCACTTTATTCCCTTGCGTCACCCATTTGCATCATTCAAGGTTTCCCAGGAGTTCATGAACCAGGTTTATCGATTGCACGGCATGCCAGGAATGATTGTGTCAGACCGTGATCGTATCTTCACTAGTCGACTGTGGCAAGAACTATTTAGGTTGGCTGATACTACTTTGCACATGAGTTCAGCTTACCACCCTCAGACGGACGGCCAGTCGGAACGTCTCAACCAATGCCTTGAAGGATTTCTTCGGTTCATGGCTCACTCCTGTCCAAGAAGTGGGCATCCTAGCTACCTCTTGTCGAGTATTGGTATAATACCTCGTTTCATTCAGCTTTGGGACGAACTCCATTTGAGGTGTTGTATGGTTATCCTCCACGAGCGTTGGGCATCACTGTCAATGATTGTGCTTCGGCAGAACTGGAAATGTGGCTAAAGGAAAGAGTGACTATGGTTGATGTGATCCGTCAACAACTTCTTCGTGCACAACAACGAATGAAGGCTCATGCAGATAAAAACCACACCGAACGCGTCTTCCAGGTGAATGATCTCGTGTATTTGAAGCTTCAGCCTTACATTCAGCAATCAGTAGAAGCTCGTTGCAACCAGAAACTGGCTTTCCGCTTCTTTGGTCCCTACAAGATCTTGAAGCGTGTTGGAGAAGTTGCTTATAAACTGGAGTTGCCATCGTCAAGCCAAGTCCACCCCGTCATGCATATTTCATAACTCAAGAAGCACGTGCCAGCCAACACTCCGGTGAGTACCTCCATTACCTCACTGGCACTTGCTACTGACGTTGTTGTTGAGCCCCTCCAGATTCTCGAGTGCGCCTTCATTCCTCATGGACGAGCCACGGCAAGGCGCATACGTGCCCGTTGGGCTGGATTGCCTCCTGGGAGGACTCCGAGGATCTCTGTCGTCGATACGCACATGCACCTGCTTGGGGTCAAGCAGTTCCTCAAGAGGAGGGGAATGTCACGACCGGCACCTAACAGCTGGCGTCGTCTCATTGGCTCTGAAACGGGTGATGACGGCGTGGTCAACTTGGAGTGTATGACAGTGAGCCGGAGGCAACAGCGTGAACCGCGGTGTGCGATGCCGAGCACATGAGCGTTAAGTAGCTAAGAGAGAGGAGGGGAAAGGAGTGGTGTATGAACTGGCTTTGCCTGTAACTCTACTATCCCGAACCTGGATGCTTCCATCCATCCTTTAATCTCAGATTTCCCTCTTGAATCCCCTTTCTGTTACTTGTATCGATCGGGTCTGTAACAGAATAGTAATTAACTAGCAAACAACGCCCTCTCGACCAGACTTCGCCTCCACCTGGTGCCCGGCCGGTATGCGCTCTGTTTCTCTCCACTATGGTACCCGGCTTTATTTTTTTGTCGATTATATCTCATCATGTGTGTATATCAATCGGATGGTGTAGTTGAGTTTTCCTGTAGGAATATCCCTGCTCCCATCTTCCAAGATGGTGTGTGTAGCAGACTAGCCTTTTGGTCTACGGTGAACTTTCTCATCTCTTTTAAAGAAATGTATATACTCTCATGTTTTAAATTAATGCCAATAGATTCCAGCACACGTGTATATACATGCCTAAACTATTGGTTTATCACTGATGGTTAGTTCTTTACTCATATTAATACAGTTCCAAGTGCAAGTGACTTTCAGTATAAATCCAAATATTTTTCTATGCACGTCAAGTTGGTTATTTGTATACATCTCAAAGCCCAGTATTCATGAAATACAAGATAATCTGGTATTCTCATGTTTTATTAATTATAAATAATTAGGGGGCAGAGCACATAAGCAATCCATTATATGGTTGATCTTTTAGAAGCTCAAACTTTCATCGTTGGGCCTTCATGTATGACATACGATGCTCGAAAGGTACGTGCTCGCGTGGTAAGCGTAAATTTTCAAGAAAATTGACATCTTTTATATAATTTGCATAGCTTAACTTGGCAGAGGTATAAAATCATGCAAAGTTCTATTCATATTGTTTGCTTAAGTTAATCATGCACAAGTCTTATTTTTACATGACAAATTCCTCTAGGTTATATCCCTTATCACTTATTAGTGTATTTGTATTCCTTAGGAGATTTTCGGTTCATATATTTTATAATAAGATTATTTTTTTTACCAATAAGCATGGCTGTACGGGAAGAAATTTGTCTCTTGCATTCAAACTTTCAGAATTACTATTGATAATCACACTTTTTACATGTCTGATATAAGTTATGTCCATCTATGCAAGTCCATTGATAGATATTGTTGGTTTGACTAATATTTTATAGAAGATTCATCTGTCATATCCTTTGTTCATATAGGATTAATTATGTTCCTCAGCATATGTCCTGAAATTCCGCTGCAACGCGTGGGGATTCATCTAGTTTTCTAAATATCACTCAACAAGGACTGCATGCTTGTACTTTGATCAGTTTTTTTTTCTAGGCCGGTCTATCCAATATTTTGGTGGAAATCAGTTTTACCAGTTAATGGTGAGAAAAAGTAATATCAAATCAAAAAAAATTGGTATTAAAATAATTTGCTCAAGATTAATTTTTTGATTAAGTTTTCAATGAAATAGAAAACTGGTTTGACAAATCTCGGCCGGTACTTGACCGGTATTTCCGGTATTTTTGACCCCTACTGATGTGTTTTGCCTACCGAGAGAAAAAACCTTGACTTTGATGGAGACCAATATCTGGAACCTATTCTTTTTTTAACAATCAATACCACATATATTTATAGTAACAACCTATTCTTTTTTTATAATCAATACCACATATATTTATATAGTAACAAATAGTACATGATAGAGATACATGAGTTGTCTTCAATGATTATAAAATAAAGTCTAAAAGATACGAGCAAACAATCGATGTCTTGAAACTCTTTCTTATTTGAAGACACAATTTTGTACTTTTGTGAAGGCAGCCAAAGATGGATAACAAACCATAGACCTATAAATATCAACGAAGTTTCTCCCATAATTTTAAGTTGAGCCGCAATGCCAAGACTACGTGCACGAGCGCAACCATTAAAATAGTCAATCAACATCGGCAAGAGTGTCAACACCAGGATGCGAGGGAATAACAACTAACCAACCTTATCGATGCCACTAGAGAGCCATAGAACGAATTACCATTGTCAAAGATGTAGCAGCCAAGACAAAAACTTTGAGGATAAACCTCCTCGCGGTAACCATGAGAAAAGATCCAAAATTGATCTGGCGAAACAAGATCTGAAGACCCATACCTAGAGAATTATAATATTTCAGCACCACCAATGACGCCAGGAAGAAGATCTCGTCGCGGAATGAAAGGTCAAATATCACTTATTGCAGACAATGCCATCTTCATCTATTATATACTAAAAGCATAATACAGAGGTCTAAAATAGATGCACCACGTTAATCCACATCATCAAAATTATTTTAACAGTTAGATCTATAATTTACGGTTAGGATTTAATAAAAGACTAATAGTCACGTACGTATATGTGTAATCATATTTGACACGTTTAATAATAAGCATATGCATCAAATAAGGAAGGGCAATCATGTACCATGTATGACGTGAAAAAAGAAGTTACTCTGTATAAGAAAAATTGCAATATATATTCTTTAATAAAGAGATCACATTAAGTTACATCATCTAAATTATTTTAATAGCCAAATGACACGTTCATTTTTTTCCTCATAATGACCCGTTTTATGTTGGAGCTACCGTAACATGGAAATCGAGTGTGTCAAGTAGTAGTTCCATAGGACTATGTGCGTTCCTTTAATTTCTCTCTTGCACCTAGCTTGAATCCTAAACGTGATTGCATGGCAGGAGTCTAGGCACGTAAAAGGAAATCAATAAGCCATATAACCATGTTGTTCAGGAAACAAGAAACACCTACAAAAATTAAACACACGTGTTGATACAAAGGCCACGTACACCCCATCCCCACCCCCATTTAAATTTGTTATTTATCAAAAAACATTAAATTTCAGCAAGTTATATAAATACTGGTATATTTTAACTGATGTTCAGCTAGATTTCGGAAATGGTGACCAAGAATTTTAAAACCTATTTTAAACCAGAGGCTGAAACAAAATTAATGTGACATCTTTCTTTTTTACTCAGATCCGTGCAATTAATACTGGTATATTTTATCTGGTTTAAAGTTCTCTCGGTGGTAACCAAAATAACTGATTTTCAGCGAGATTTCGGAAACGTCGACCAAGAATTTTAAAACTTATTTTAAACCAAGAGGCTGAAACAAAAATAATGTGACATCTTTCTTTTTAACTAGGATCCGCGCAATTAATAGTGGTATATTTTAATTGGTATAAAGTTCTCTTGGTGGTAAGCAAAATAACTGATTTTTAGTGAGATTTCGGAAACGTCAACCAAGAATTTTAAAACCTATTTTAAACCAAGAGGCTGAAATAAAAGTAATGTGACATCTTTCTTTTTTCCTCGGATCCACCCAAGTGATTCGGGACTAGGCGTAGTACATGATCACAAGATCAACCACAGGCGATCATCGATCGCTAGTTCTTTGCGGAACATGTGTGGATAATGGAAGGACCACAAAAGGAGCGTGGCTAATGCGTACATTAGTATATGAAACTATCAAAAATTTGTATGGCGATTAAACGGATCAAGGCATATACATAGAATTTGTCCGACTACATCTGTTGTAGAAGATCAATGAAGCTCATGGCAAACGATTATTGATCACCTATCAGTCTAGAAAGTTTCTTCGACGGTAATCTCCTTACCACTTCGAATAACAGGCCAGGCAAGACCAACCTTTGTGATTTAGCTAACCCTCTGCATATTATGGTTTTGATGAAAAGGCAGCCTAGTCTGCTTTTTATTAATATTAGAAAGAGGATACAAGATGTACATGGAACTCAAGGAGAAAACCAAAAACTAAGAGAAAGAAAAAGAAAAGGAAAAACTAGTAGTTCCATAGGACTATGTGCGTTCCTTTAATTTCTCTCTTGCACCTAGCTTGAATCCTAAACGTGATTGCATGGCAGGAGTCTAGGCACGTAAAAGAAAATCAATAAGCCATATAACCATGTTGTTCAGGAAACAAGAAACACCTACAAAAATTAAACACACGTGTTGATACAAAGGCCATGTACACCCCATCCCCACCCCCATTTAAATTTGTTATTTATCAAAAAACGTTAAATTTCGGCAAGTTATATAAATACTGGACATTCGCAAAAAAAAAAAATATAAATACTGGTATATTTTAACTGATGTTCAGCTAGATTTCGGAAATGGTGACCAAGAATTTTAAAACCTATTTTAAACCAGAGGCTGAAACAAAATTAATGTGACATCTTTCTTTTTTACTCAGATCCATGCAATTAATACTGGTATATATTATCTGGTTTAAAGTTCTCTCGGTGGTAACCAAAATAACTGATTTTCAGCGAGATTTCGGAAACGTCGACCAAGAATTTTAAAACTTATTTTAAACCAAGAGGCTGAAACAAAAATAATGTGACATCTTTCTTTTTAACTAGGATCCGCGCAATTAATAGTGGTATATTTTAATTGGTATAAAGTTCTCTTGGTGGTAAGCAAAATAACTGATTTTCAGTGAGATTTCGGAAACGTCAACCAAGAATTTTAAAACCTATTTTAAACCAAGAGGCTGAAATAAAAGTAATGTGACATCTTTCTTTTTTACTCGGATCCACCCAAGTGATTCGGGACTAGGTGTAGTACATGATCACAAGATCAACCACAGGCGATCATCGATCGCTAGTTCTTTGCGGAACATGTGTGGATAATGGAAGGACGACAAAAGGAGCATGGCTAATGCGTACATTAGTAGATGAAACTATCAAAAATTTGTATGGCGATTAAACGGATCAAGGCATATACATAGAATTTGTCCGACTACATCTGTTGTAGAAGATCAATGAAGCTCATGGCAAACGATTATTGATCACCTATCAGTCTAGAAAGTTTCTTCGACGGTAATCTCCTTACCACTTCCAATAACAGGCCAGGCAAGACTAACCTTTGTGATTTAGCTAACCCTCTGCATATTATGGTTTTGATGAAAATGCAGCCTAGTCTGCTTTTTATTAATATTAGAAAGAGGATACAAGATGTACATGGAACTCAAGGAGAAAACCAAAAACTAAGAGAAAGAAAAAGAAAAGGAAAAGCTATTAACAAAATTAATCAGTCCGCCTCCCTTGATATGTGCAGCAAGTCAAAGGCTTTTGTCTTCCCAGCATTCTTCCACTTTCTTGCTTCATCCAAAATATTGCTATGAATTCTGATGGATGTTGCAGTGTTCTGAAACACTCGGCTATTACGTTTCCTTCCAGATCAGCATACTATGGTTATGGGGAAGAAATATGTGGACTATGATGCGAGATTCTGGTGAAATACCATTTATAAATTAATATTTAAATATTTATATAACCATAAATTAATTTGTAGAATACATTGAGTGCATATAGGACAATGCACTCGCAAATGCGAGGGCCACCTGGCTAGTTGAGGGAAAACTGATAAGAAGTGGACTACCAAATTCATAACACAATCTAATGAAAACACTACTTTTTATCAAAAACTCCTTGCATAGATCGGGTTCCCTACTTCTCCTTGCACCGACGAAGCCGACCGAAGGAGGGGAACCGATCTATGGAGGCACTAGTAGGGAAAGGCTCTTATGTGGCGCACTAAAAGTATCATTCTATGGCGCATAGGTAGTGCGGCACAGATTTCACGCCAATAAAATGGTAATTATGTGGCCCACCAGCTCATGCGCCACAAAATTCGGTTTTTAGTGGTGCACTATGAACCATGCGCCACAGAAATTAGGTTTTAGTGATGCGCCACAGACTTCTGTACATGTGCGCCACATAATTAGTAACAGTTATAGACGATTTTTTCCTGCCCGTTGTACAAATACATTGTATATCACATGTTTTAAACATCAATTATACAGATATAATATAAACAACAACACATTTGACATGGTATATGAAAACAGTCACGTTACTATGTCATCACATTACTTAGACCAAAGTAAGCGAATAATACTAACTTAGACCAAAGTTAGCTAAATCACAAAGGTTGGTCTTGCCTGGCCTGTTATTGGAAGTGGTAAGGAGATTACCGTCGAAGAAACTTTCTAGACTGATAGGTGATCAATAATCGTTTGCCATGAGCTTCATTAATCTTCTACAACAGATGTAGTCGGACAAATTCTATGTATATGCCTTGATCCGTTTAATCGCCATACAAATTTTTGATAGTTTCATCTACTAATGTACGCATTAGCCACGCTCCTTTTGTCGTCCTTCCATTATCCACACATGTTCCGCAAAGAACCAGCGATCGATGATCGCCTGTGGTTGATCTTGTGATCACGTACTACGCCTAGTCCCAGATCACTTGGGTGGATCCGAGTAAAAAAGAAAGATGTCACATTACTTTTATTTCAGCCTCTTGGTTTAAAATAGGTTTTAAAATTCTTGGTTGACGTTTCCGAAATCTCACTGAAAATCAGTTATTTTGCTTACCACCAAGAGAACTTTATACCAAATAAAATATACCACTATTAATTGCGCGGATCCTAGTTAAAAAGAAAGATGTCACATTATTTTTGTTTCAGCCTCTTGGTTTAAAATAAGTTTTAAAATTCTTGGTCGACGTTTCCGAAATTTCGCTGAAAATCAGTTATTTTGGTTACCACCGAGAGAACTTTAAACCAGATAAAATATACAAGTATTAATTGCACGAATCCGAGTAAAAAAGAAAGATGTCACATTAATTTTGTTTCAGCCTCTGGTTTAAAATAGGTTTTAATATTCTTGGTCACCATTTCCGAAATCTAGCTGAAAATCAGTTAAAATATACCAGTATTTATATAATTTGCTGAAATTTAACTTTTTTTGATAAATAACAAATTTAAATGGGGGTGGGGATGGGGTGTACGTGGCCTTTGTATCAACACGTGTGTTTACTTTTTGTAGGTGTTTCTTGTTTCCTGAACAACATGGTTAGACTGCTCATAGTGGAAGTAACTTAGGTAGTAACATCACATATTTTAAGGTATTTTGGTGACATGAAATAGCAATAAATGAAGAAAGAGAGGGAGGTGGTAACTAGCTATGTTACCATAACATCACACACCCCAAGATAAAAATGAGTATACAAACAAATAAATGAGACTTTGCATTATACCATCTCTAAGTTACTTTCCACTATGAAGGTAGTAACATGGACTAGTAACTTATGTATGACACCACCTTATGTTACTCCCCACTATGAACAGCTTTATATGGCTTATTGATTTCCTTTTACGTGCCTAGACTCCTGCCATGCAATCACGTTTAGGATTCAAGCTAGGTGCAAGAGAGAAATTAAAGGAACGCATAGAGTCCTATGGAACTACTACTTAACACACTCGATTTCCATCTTAGACTACCCACAATGGAAGTATCATACTCCCTCCATTTTTGTATACTGGGCGCGGCTTGAAAAACTCTGGGACCAAGGTATATGCCTATTGGCTGATTTGCGATCGCCTGGGAGAGGAAAATCTGATCGGTAATTAAGGAGAGATGCCTAACGAACAGCAAGAAAAACGCCTAGTAACCCCCACGCCCAATCAATAAGCAGTTATCCCATGCAGCGGTAATTAAGGAGAGATGCATGCAGAGTAGGTAGTATCATGCATTTAATGCATGCAAAATGCTGATGTGTCAATGCAATTAAGGATGAGAGAGAGGGTACTAGTATCATAGCACATACTACTAGAAAAAATAATATCAAGTAGTCTTGTATATATATTTGCATTGAGATTCTACAAACAATTAATACTACCTCCGATTCAAAGAATAAGGCGTCCTCGTTTTACGTGTTTTTTGTTTGACTAAGAATTATTTTAAATATATAAATATTATTTGTATGAAATTAGCATCATTAGAAAGTGCTTTTCAATACGAATCCAACGATACTAATTACATATAATATAAACAAGATTGTGTTGCTCAATTTGTATGGTCAAAATTCGTCTTGGAATACGCGTGCGCCTTATTCCTTGGGACGGAGGTAGTATATGGAGACTATGATACTAGTATATGATACCATGCATTATGGAGATAGTAACATGTAGTGGTATCATACGCATGATACTTCTATATGATACTATGCATTGTGACTAGTCTTACGGTAGCTCCAACATAAAACGGGTCATTCTGAGGAAAAAAAAACGAACGTGTCATCTGGCTATTAAAATAATTTAGATGATGTAACTTAATGTGATCTCTTTATCAAAGAATATATATTGCAATTTTTCTTATACAGAGTAACTTCTTTTTTCGCGTCATACATGGTACATGATTGCCCTTCCTTATTTGATGCATATGCTTATTATTAAACGTGTCAAATATGATTACACATATACGTACGTGACTATTAGTCTTTTATTAAATCCTAACCGTAAATTATAGATCTAACTGTTAAAATAATTTTGATGATGTGGATTAACGTGGTGCATCTATTTTAGACCTCTGTATTATGCTTTTAGTATATAATAGATAGATATATATCTATTATTATTTATCTCTAGAGCACTATCTCCAACAGCCGCCACCACCTCCTGCTGCATCAACATCGCCGGCGCCAGTGCCACAACCAATTAACTTTATATTGTTGGGGCCTTGGGCGCCTCCGGTCTTTGTCGACCTCATCGACGACAACGACGGCGGGGAATAGATGTAGGGATTCGTTGCATAGAAAACAAAAAATTTCCTACCGCGAGAACGCAATCCAAGCCAAGATGCAATCTAGAAGACGGGAGCAACGAGGGGATGAACGAGACTCACCCTTGAATATTTCCAAAGCCTACAAGATGAGGCTCTTGTTGCTGCGGTAGACGATCACTTGCCGCTTTCAAAAGCGCGTAGAAGATCTTGACGGTGCCACAATCGGGCAGCACCTCCGTATTCGGTCACACGTTCGGTGTTGTTGAAGACGACGTCCTTCTCCCCGTTCCAGCGGGCAGCGGAAGTAGTAGCTCCTCCTTGAATCCGGCAGCACGACGGCGTGGTGGCGGTGGTGATGGAGATCTCCGACGGAGCTTTGCTAAGCGTTGCGGGAGAGGTGGAGGAGTGGGGCGGCTAGGTTTTGGGGAGAGGGGGTGGCCGGCCTCCAAGGGGTGCGGCCAAGGTGGTGGCTTTGGTGTGGCCGGCCCCCTCCCCTTGCCCCTCATTATATAGGTGGAACCCCCAAGTGTTGGACTACAAGTCTTCGAATAAGACCCCAACCCAAAACCTTCCATGTGTTGGGAAACCTACCCAAGGTGGGATTCCCACCTCAAGTGGGACTCCCACCCATCCATGAGGGGGTGGCCGGCCACCTTGGTGGAGTCCACTGGGACTCCACCCCTCTAGGGTTGGCCGGCCATGGGAGGTGGAGTCCCTCGGGACTCCGCCTTCCAAAGTGATTTCTTCCGGACTTTTCTAGAACCTTCTAGAACCTTCCATAAATGCACCAGACCATTTTCAAACTTATAAAATGACTTCCTATATATGAATCTTATTCCCCGGACCATTCCGGAACTCCTCGTGATATCCGGGATCCCATCCGAGACTCCGAACAAAAACTTCGAACTCCATTCCATATTCAAGTTCTACTAATACGACATCAAACCTTAAGTGTGTCACCCTACGGTTCGCGAACTATGTAGACATGGTTGAGAACTCTCTCCGACCAATAACCAATAGCGGGATCTGGAGATCCATAATGGCTCCCACATATTCAACGATGACTTAGTGATCGAATGAACCATTCACATACGATACCAATTCCCTTTGTCACGCGATATTTTACTTGTCCGAGGTTTGATCATCGGTATCTCTCTATACCTTGTTCAACCTCGTCTCCTGACAAGTACTATTTACTCATACCGTGGTATGTGGTCCCTTATGAACTATTCATATGCTTGCAAGCTATTTAGACGACATTCCACCGAGAGGCCCAGAGTATATCTATCTGTCATCGGGATGGATAAATCCCACTGTTGATCCATATGCCTCAACTCATACTTTCCGGATACTTAATCCCACCTTTATAACCACCCATTTACGCAGTGGCGTTTGATGTAATCAAAGTACCTCTCCGGTATAAGTGATTTACATGATCTCATGGTCGAAAGGACTAGGTAACTATGTATCGAAAGATTATAGCAAATAACTTAATGACGTGATCTTATGCTATGCTTAATTGGGTGTGTCCATTACATCATTCATATAATGATATAACCTTGTTATTAATAACATCCAATGTTCATGATTATGAAACTATAATCATCTATTTAATCAACAAGCTAGTTAAGAGGCTTACTAGGGACTCATTGTTGTTTACATAACACACATGTATCAATGTTTCGGTTAATACAATTATAGCATGGTATATAAACATTTATCTTAAACACAAAGATATATAATAACCACTTTTATTATTGCCTCTTGGGCATATCTCCAACAGTCTCCCACTTGCACTAGAGTCAATAATCTAGATTACATTGTAAGGTACCTAACACCCATGGCATTCTAGTGTTGGTCATGCTTTGCCCTAGGGAGAGCTTTAGTCAACGGATCTGCTACATTCAGATCAGTGTGTACTTTGCAAATCTTTACTTCTCCATCTTCGATGTACTCGCGAATCGAATGATAACGCAGATTGATATGCTTCAGCCTCTTGTGTGACCTTGGTTCTTGTGCATTGGCGATGGCACCCATGTTGTCACAGTAGATGACTAGTGGGTCCAATGCACTAGGAACTACACCGAGCTCTACAATGAACCTCTTCATCCATACCGCTTCTGATGAAGCCTCTGAAGCTGCTATGTACTCCGATTCTGTTGAAGACTTCGCCACCGTGCACTGGTTCGAGCTTGCCCAGCTTACGCAGCACCATTCAATATAAACACGTACCCAGCTGAGACTTAGAGTCATCAGGATCAGTGTTTCAACTTGCATCGGTGTAACTGGTTACAACGAGCTCTTGGTCACCTCCATAACAAAGAAACATATCCTTAGTTCTTTTCAAGTACTTCAGGATATTCTTCACCGCTGTCCAGTGTTCCATTCCTGGATAACTTTGATATCTGCTAGTCAAACTAACATCATGTGCTATATCTGGTCTAGTACATAGCATGGCATACATGATAGAGCTTACTGCCGAGGCATAGGGGATCTGACTCATCCTTTCTCTTTCTTCTGCCGTAGCCGGACTTTGAGTCTTACTCAAGTCCTTGCCTGGTAACATAGGTAAGAACCCTTTCTTACTTTCGTCCATTCTAAACTTCTTTAGAATCTTGTCCAGTATGTACTCTGTGATAGCCCTATTAGACGTCTTGATCTATCTCTATAAATCTTGATGCCTAATATATACGATGCTTCACCAAGGTCTTTCATTGAAAAACTATTATTCAAATAACCTTTTACACTGCTTAATAATTCTATATCATTCCCAATCAATAATATGTCATCTACATATAATATCAGGAACGCTACAGAGCTCCCACTCACTTTCTTGTAAATACAGGCCTCTCCATGACACTGTATAAACCCGAAGTCTTTGATCACTTTATCAAAGCGTCGATTCCAACTTCTTGATGCTTGCTTCAGTCCATAAATTGAACGCTGAAGTTTGCATACCTTGTCAGCATTTTTAGGATCGACAAAACCTTTGGGTTGTACCATATACAACTCTTCCTCAATGTCTCCATTAAGGAACGCCGTTTTGACATCCATCTGCCAAATCTCATAATCGAAAAATGCAGCTATTGCTAACAAAATCCTCACAGACTTTAGCTTCGCTACAAGTGAGAAAGTCTCATCGTAGTTAATACCTTGAATTTGTCGGAAACCTTTTGCGACAAGTCGAGCTTTATAGACAGTAATATTACCATCAGCATCTGTTTTCCTTTTGATGATCCATTTATTCTTGACAGCCTTGCGGCTATCAGGTAAGTCTACCAAAGTCCACACTTTGTTATCATACATGGATCCCATTTCGGATTTCATGGCTTCTTGCCATTTGTTGGAATCTGGGCTCATCATCGCTTCTTCATACGTCGCAGGGTCTTCATCATTGTTGTCCACAATCATGACCTTTAGACAAGGATCATACAATCAGGAGTGGCACGTTCCCTTGTTGATCTGCGAGGTTCAGTAGCTATCTCATTTGAAGTTTCATGATCACTATCATTAGCTTCCTCTGTTACCGGTGCAGGTGGCACAGGAACAACTTCCGGTATTGCGCTACTCTGATCAACGAGTGAAGATTCAGTAATCTCGTCGAGTTCTACTTTTCTTCCAGTCACTACTTTAGTGAGAAATTCTTTCTCAAGAAAGGTTCCGTTTTTAGCAACAAAGATTTTGCCTTCGGATCTGTGATAGAAAGTGTACCCTATAGTTTTCTTAGGGTATCCTATGAAGTTGCATTTTTCCGCTTTGGGTTCTAGCTTGTCCGATTGTAACTTTTTTACATAGGCTTCGCAACCCCAAAACTTTAAGGAACGACAGCTTAGATTTCTTATTAAACCATAATTCATACGGTGTCGTTTCAACGGATTTAGATGGTGCCCTATTTAAAGTGAATGCAGCTGTCTCTAATGCATAACTCCAAAATGATAACGACAAATCAGTAAGAGACATCATAGAACGAACCATATCTAAAAGAGTTCGATTACAACGTTCGGACACACTGTTTTGTTGTGGTGTTCCCGGCGGTGTCAATTGTGAAAGTATTTCGCATTTCTTTAAATGCATGCTAAACTCATAACTCAGATATTCACCTCCGCGATCAGATCGTAGAAATTTAATCTTCTTGTTACGTTGATTTTCTACTTCACCTTGGAATTCCTTAAACTTCTCGAAAGTTTCGGATTTATGTTTCATGAAATAGATATACCCATATCTACTCAGATCATCTGTGAAGGTTAGAACATAACGATAACCACCGCGCGAGGCTACACTCATTGGTCCGCACACATCGGTATGTATGATTTCCAATAAGTCTGTAGCTCGCTCCATAATACCATAGAATGGAGTCTTAGTCATTTTTCCCATTAGACATGCTTCACATTTATCAAGTGACTCAAAGTCAAGTGATTCAAGTAATCCATCGGTATGGAGTTTCTTCATGCGTTTCACTCCAATATGACCAAGACGACAGTGCCACATATAAGTAGAATTATCATTCAATTTAATTCGCTTAGCATCAATGTTATGAATATGTGTATCACTACTATCGAGATCTAACAGAAATAAACCATTCTTTTCAGGTGCTCGACCATAAAAGATATTATTCATAAAAATAGAACAACCATTATTCTCAGACTTGAATGAATAACCGTCTTGCATTAAACAAGATCCAGATATAATGTTCATGCTCAACGCGGGTACAAAATAACAATTATTGAGGTTTAAAACTAATCCCGAAGGTAGATGTAGAGGAAGTGTGCCGACAGCGATCACATCGACTTTGGATCCATTTCCAACGCGCATCGTCACTTCATCCTTCAATAGTCTTCGTTTATTCTTTAGTTCCTGTTTCGAGTTACAAATATAAGCAACCGAACCAGTATCAAATACCCAGGTACTAGTACGAGAACCAGTAAGATAAACATCTATAACATGTATATCAGATATACCTTCTTTCTTCTTCTTGACAAGGTCTTCAGATCAGCCAAATACTTGGAGCAATTACGCTTCCAGTGTCCCTTCTCCTTGTAGTAATAGCACTCAGCATCAGGCTTAGGGCCATTCTTAGGTTTCATAGGAGGCGTGGCAGCTTTCTTTCCACCCTTCTTGAATTTACCTTTAGACTTGCCCTGTTTCTTGAAATTGGTGGTCTTGTTGACCATCAACACTTGGTGCTCTTTCTTGATCTCAATCTCAGCATATTTTAGCATGGCGAAGAGTTCAGGTAACTCTTTGTTCATGTTCTGCATATTGTAGTTCATCACAAAGTTATTGTAACTAGGTGGCAGTGATTGAAGGACACGATTAATCCCCAGTCTGTTAGGAATCACTATTCCCAAGTCTGAGTTTCTTCGCATGCCCGGTCATGGCGAGCATGTGCTCACTAATGGAGCTGCCTTCTTCCATCATGCAGCTGAAGAAGTGTTTCGATGCTTCATAACATTCCACGGCCATGAGTTTCAAAGATAGCTTTCAACTCATTGACCAACTCATGAGGATCGTGGTGCTCAAAACGTTTTTGAAGATCGGATTCAGACTGCATAGGATGGCACACCGAACTTGAGAGTACCGAGTTTTCGAGTCGCGTAAACATTCTTTACTTCATCGGTTTCAGTTTCTGCAGGAGGGTCAATGATACGTCTCAAACGTATCTATAATTTCTTATGTTCCATGCTACTTTTATGATGATACTCACATGTTTTATACACATTATATGTCATTATTATGCATTTTCCGGCACTAACCTATTAACGAGATGCCGAAGAGCCAGTTGCTGTTTTCTGCTGTTTTTGGTTTCAGAAATCCTAGTAAGGAAATATTCTCGGAATTGGACGAAATCAAAGCCCAGGGGCCTATTTTTCCACGAAGCTTCCAGAACACCGGAGGAGATACGAAGTGGGGCCACGAGGTGGCGCCACACTAAGGCGGCGCGGCCAAGGGGGGGCCCGCGCCGCCCTGTTGTGTGGCCCCCTCCTGACCTACCCTTCCGCCTACAAATAGCCTCGTCGCGAAACCCCAGTACCGAGAGCCACGATACGAGAAAACATACGAGACGCCGCCGCCAATCCCATCTCGGGGGATTCAGGAGAACACCTCCGGCACCCTGCCGGGAATCATCTCCCGGAGGACTCTACACCGCCATGGTCGCCTCCGGATTGATGAGTGAGTAGTTCACCCCTGGACTATGGGTCCATAGCAGTAGCTAGATGGTTGTCTTCTCCCCATTGTGCTTCATTGTCTGATCTTGTGAGCTGCCTATCATGATCAAGATCATCTATCTATAATGCTACATGTGTGTTTGTTGGGATCCGATGAATAGAGAATACTATGTTATGTTGATTATCAATCTATCTATGTGTTGTTTATGATCTTGCATGCTCTCCGTTACTAGTAGATGCTTTGGCCAAGTTGATGCTTGTAACTCCAAGAGGGAGTATTTATGCTCGATAGTGGGTTCATGTCTCCGTGAATCTGGAGGAGTGACAAGAACCTCTAAGGTTATGGATGTGATGTTGCCACTAGGGATAAAACATTGATGCTATGTTCGAGGATATAGTTATTGATTACATTACGCGCCATACTTAATGCAATTGTCTGTTGTTTACAACTTAATACCGGAAGGGGTTCGGATGATAACCTGAAAGTGGACTTTTTAGGCATAGATGCATGCTGGATAGCGGTCTATGTACTTTGTCGTAATGCCCAATTAAATCTCACAATACTCATCATGTCATGTATGTGCATTGTCATGCCCTCTCTATTTGTCAATTGCCCAACTGTAATTTGTTTACCCAATATGCTATTTCTTATGGGAGAGACACCTCTAGTGAACTGTGGACCCCGGTCCATTCTTTTACATCGAATACAATCTACTGCAATACTGTTCTACTGTTTTCTGCAAACAATCATCATCCACACTATACATCTAATCCTTTGTTACAGCAAGCCGGTGAGATTGACAACCTCACTGTTTCGTTGGGGCAAAGTACTTTGGTTGTGTTGTGCAGGTTCCACGTTGGCGCCGGAATCCCTGGTGTTGCGCCGCACTACACTCCATCACCAACAACCTTCAACGTGCTTCTTGGCTCCTACTGGTTCGATAAACCTTGGTTTCTTACTGAGGGAAAACTTGCTGCTGTACGACATCATACCTTCCTCTTGGGGTTCCCAACGGACGAGTGCTTTACCGGGAAGCTACTACGCCCATGTCACTTTGTCAAGCACTTTCTGGCCGTTGCCGGGAGATCAAGACACGCTGCAAGGGAGTCTCCACATCGCAATCTCTTTACTTTGTTTTTGTCTTGCTTTATTTTATTTACTACTTTGTTTGCTGCATTATATCAAAATACAAAAAAATTAGTTGCTAGTTTTACTTTATTTGTCTTGCACTCTATATCAAAAACACAAAAAAATAGTTACTTGCATTTACTTTATCTAGTTTACTTTATTTACTACTGCTAAAATGAGCAATCCTGAAGTTGAAGTTCGTTCGTTTAAACAACAAGGGGGAGAATGTTTAAAAGATGCTTGGTATAGAATTAATGATGCTCATAATAGGTGCACTAAGAAACACTCCACCATTATCCTACTCAGGAATTTTTATGTTGGTATCTCTAGTTGGAATAGGTATGTTCTTGATTGTCTCGCGGGAGGTAATTTCCTAGGTACTCCAGCATTAGAAGCTAGTTGCATTATTGAGAGTCTATTTGGAAAACCACCTGTTAATGAAGTGAAAACTGAAATCTCTCTTGAAGATATTATGAAAAAGGTAGAGATCATAGAGCAAAACTTTCCGAGTATTGAAACTAAATTGGGAATACTATTCAGTAGCACTAATAAACTTGATGAATCTCTAGGAGGAATTAATGAGAGAATTTCTATCTTAGAAACTTGTGCTACTCATGATAATCAAACCCATAGGATAAATAAACTTGAAGAAGCTATGGGAATTTTGGGTTCAACTTTTTCTTCTCTTAATTATAGGGAGAAAGCTTATGTGGGTAAGGAGCAAAAGTTTATGTATGTATCTAAGGTGCCTAAACCAAAAAAATATTATTATAGGCCTAAAATTGACAAAGCCCTTAGTACCACTACAGATGTGGGAGCTAATGATATCAATGCTCCACCACTTGATAATACTTGATACACACTTTCGCGCCTAGCTGAAAGGCGTTAAAGAAAAGCGCTTATGGGAGACAACCCATGTTTTTACTACAGTAATTTTGTTTTATATTTGAGTCTTGGAAGTTGTTTACTACTGTAGCAACCTCTCCTTATCTTAGTTTTATTGCATTGTTGTGCCAAGTAAAGTCTCTAATAAAAGTATGATACTAGATTTGGATTACTGCGCAGAAACAGTTTTCTTTGCAGTCACGAATCTGGGCTGTTTTCTCTGTAGGTAACTCAGAAAAATATGCCAATTTATGTGCGTGATCCTCAGATATGTACGCAACTTTCATTAGTTTTAAGTTTTTTCATTTGAGCAAGTCTGGTGCCTGTTAGAAATTCGTCTTTACGAACTGTTCTGTTTTTGACAGATTCTGCCTTTTATTTTGCATTGCCTGTTTTGTCATGCTTGATGGATTTCTTTATTCCATTGACTTTCAGTAGCTTTGTGCCAGAAGTATAAAGAATGATTGTGTCACCTCTGAATATGTGAATTTTAATTGTGCACTAACCCTCTAATGAGTTGCTTTAAGTTTGGTGTGGAGGAAGTTTTCAAGGATCAAGAGGAGGATGATATACACCATGATCAAGGAGAGTGAAAGCTCTAAGCTTGGGGATGCCCCGGTGGTTCACCCCAGCATATATTAAGAAGACTCAAGCGTCTAAGCTTGGGGATGCCCAAGGCATCCCCTTCTTCATCGACAACATTATCAGGTTCCTCCCTGAAACTATATTTTTATCCCGTCACATCTTATGTACTTTGCTTGGAGCGTCTGTTTGTTTTTGTTTTTGTTTTGTTTGAATAAAATGGATCCTAACATTCATTGTATGGGAGAGAGACACGCTCTGCTGTTGCATATGGACAAGTATGTCCTTAGGCTTTACTCATAGTATTCATGGCGAAGTTTCTTCTTCGTTAAATTGTTATATGATTGGAATTGGAAAATAATATATGTGGTAATTGGTATAAAATCTTGAATAATGTGATACTTGGCAATTGTTGTGCTCATGTTTAAGCTCTTGCATCATATACTTTGCACCTATTAATGAAGAAATACATAGAGCATGCTAAAATCTGATTTGCATGTTTGGTTTCTCTAAGGTCTAGATAATTTCTAGTATTGAGTTTGAACAACAAGGAAGACGGTATAGAGTCTTATAATGTTTACAATATGTCTTTTATGTGAGTTTTGCTGTACCGCTTCATCCTTGTGTTTGTTTCAAATAACCTTGCTAGCCTAAACCTTGTATCGAGAGGGAATACTTCTCATGCATCCAAAATCCTTGAGCCAACCACTATGCCATTTGTGTCCACCATACCTACCTACTACATGGTATTTTCTGCCATTCCAAAGTAAATTGCTTGAGTGCTACCTTTAAAATTTCCATTCTCTACCTTTACAATATATAGCTCATGGGACAAATAGCTTAAAAACTATCGTGGTATTGAATATGTACTTATGCACTTTATCTCTTATTAAGTTGCTTGTTGTGCGATAACCATGTTTCTGGGGACGCCATCAACTATTTCTTTGTTGAATATCATGTGAGTTGCTATGCATGTTCGTCTTGTCTGAAGTAAGAGTGATTTATCATGATCAAATGGTTTGAGTATGCATATTGTTAGAGAAGAACATTGGGCCGCTAACTAAAGCCATGATCCATGGTGGAAGTTTCAGTTTGGACAACAAACCTCACTCTCTTATGAGAATATTAATTGTTGTTGAATGCTTATGCATTAAAGAGGAGTCCATTATCTGTTGTCTATGTTGTCCCGGTATGGATGTCTAAGTTGAGAATAACCAAAAGCGAGAAATCCAATGCGACCATTCTCCTTAGACCTTTGTACAGGCGGCATAGAGGTACCCCTTTGTGACACTTGGTTGAAACATGTGCTATGCTATGATAATCCATGTAAATCCAAGCTAATTAGGACAAGGTGCGGGCACTATTAGTATACTATGCATGAGGCTTGCAACTTGTAGGATATAATTTACATAACTCATATGCTTTATTACTACCGTTGACAAAATTGTTTCTTGTTTTCAAAATAAAAGCTCTAGCACAAATATAGCAATCAATGCTTTCCTCTTTGAAGGACCATTCTTTTACTTTTATTGTTGAGTCAGTTCACCTATTTCTCTCCACCTTAAGAAGCAAACACTTGTGTGAACTGTGCATTGATTCCTACATACTTGCATATTGCACTTGTTATATTACTCTATGTTGACAATATCCATGAGATATACATGTTACAAGTTGAAAGCAACCGCTGAAACTTTATCTTCCTTTGTGTTGCTTCAATACTTTCTACTTTGAATTATTGCTTTATGAGTTAACTCTTATGCAAGACTTATTGATGCTTGTCTTTAAGTACTATTCATGAAAAGTCTTTGCTTTATGATTCAGTTGTTTACTCATGTCATTTACCATTGTTTCGATCGCTGCATTCATTACATGTGCTTACAATAGTATGATCAAGATTATGTTGGTAGCATTGTCACTAAGAAATTATCTTTGTTATCATTTACCTACTCGGGACGAGTAGGAACTAAGCTGGGGATGCTTGATACGTCTCCGTATCTACAATTTCTTATGTTCCATGCTACTTTTATGATGATACTCACATGTTTTATACATTATATGTCATTATTTTGCATTTTCCGGCACTAACCTATTAACGAGATGCCGAAGAGCCGTTCTGTTTTCTGCTGTTTTTGGTTTCAGAAATCCTAGTAAGGAAATATTCTCGGAATTGGACGAAATCAAAGCCCAGGGGCCTATTTTTCCACGAAGCTTCCCAACACCGGAGGAGATACGAAGTGGGGCCACGAGGTGGCGCCACACTAAGGCGCGCGGCCAAGGGGCCCGCGCCGCCTGTTGTGTGGCCCCTCGTGAGCCCCGACCTACCCTTCCGCCTACAAATAGCCTCCGTCGCGAAACCCCGTCCGAGAGCCACGATACGAGAAAACATCTTAGACGCCGCCGCCGCCAATCCCATCTCGGGGGATTCAGGAGATCACCTCCACCCCCGGAGAGGGGAATCATCTCCCGGAGGACTCTACACCGCCATGGTCGCCTCCGGATTGATGAGTGAGTAGTTCACCCCTGGACTATGGGTCCATAGCAGTAGCTAGATGGTTGTCTTCTCCCCATTGTGCTTCATTGTTGATCTTGTGAGCTGCCTATCATGATCAAGATCATCTATCTGTAATGCTACATGTGTTTGTTGGGATCCGATGAATAGAGAATACTATGTTATGTTGATTATCAATCTATCTATGTGTTGTTTATGATCTTGCATGCTCTCCGTTACTAGTAGATGCTTTGGCCAAGTTGATGCTTGTAACTCCAAAGGGAGTATTTATGCTCGATAGTGGGTTCATGTCTCCGTGAATCTGGAGGAGTGACAAGAACCTCTAAGGTTATGGATGTGCTGTTGCCACTAGGGATAAAACATTGATGCTATGTTCGAGGATATAGTTATTGATTACATTACGCGCCATACTTAATGCAATTGTCTGTTGTTTACAACTTAATACCGGAAGGGGTTCGGATGATAACCTGAAAGTGGACTTTTTAGGCATAGATGCATGCTGGATAGCGGTCTATGTACTTTGTCGTAATGCCCAATTAAATCTCACAATACTCATCATGTCATGTATGTGCATTGTCATGCCCTCTCTATTTGTCAATTGCCCAACTGTAATTTGTTTACCCAATATGCTATTTCTTATGGGAGAGACACCTCTAGTGAACTGTGGACCCCGGTCCATTCTTTTACATCGAATACAATCTACTGCAACTGTTCTCTGTTTTTCTGTAAACAATCATCATCCACACTATACATCTAATCCTTTGTTACAGCAAGCCGGTGAGATTGACAACCTCACTGTTTCGTTGGGGCAAAGTACTTTGGTTGTGTTGTGCAGGTTCCACGTTGGCGCCGGAATCCCTGGTGTTGTGCCGCACTACACTCCATCACCAACAACCTTCAACGTGCTTCTTGGCTCCTACTGGTTCGATAAACCTTGGTTTCTTACTGAGGGAAAACTTGCTGCTGTACGACATCATACCTTCCTCTTGGGGTTCCCAACGGACGAGTGCTTTACCGTCACAAGGAAGCTACTACGCCCACGTCACTGTGTGCAAGCAGTCACCTAGCGGTGCATCAAGCACATATTGCAGGTTTCCACCAGCGAGGAAAATCCTCACATGACGGAACCAGTCGGTGAAGTTGCTACCGTTGCTCTTAAGTTTTTCTTTCTCTAGGAACTGGTTAAAATTGATTGGGGACGCCATATCTACATATATTTGCAATAGTTTAGACTAATGTTTATGACAAATTGAGTTCAAATTTTAATTCAACAAAATTAAAAACTAGGTGAACTCCCACTCAAAACAATATCCCTCGAATTGTCTTAGTGATCACACGAACCAAATCCACCACACCAAGTCCGATCATCACGTGACAAGATGTAACTTCAATGGCGAACACTCAAAGTGTTCATCATATCAATCATATGATTCATGCTCTACCTTTCGGTATCACGTGTTCCGAGACTGTTGTGGGTATACTTCATGGGTGTACCATCGACAGTGCCTAGATCCGGCAAGCCCGGGTGGCCCATAGTTGGTGATGTGGCATGTGGCCCATCGGGCGGCCCAGTTGCTGTTGATCCGAAGGATGAAGTCCAGGCCAGAGAGCCGGATCTGACCGACCTTTGGAGGAACCCAGATCCATGGAAGCCCATTAGGAACCCGGATCCGGTACGATGTATAAGGGAAGTCGGATCCTTGACGTACACGGCAAGGCAATGTACCGTAGTTAGGCAACCGGCTGTAATCCGGCTAAGACTCTCCATGTAAACCCTAGATCCGTGCGCCTTTATAAGCCGGATCCTGGGAGCCCTAGAGGCAGAACAAAAACTCATTGTAACAACGCGAAAGCGCCCAGATAATTCCAGACAAGCAGCAGTAGGCCCTGTCATCGTGTAGGTGTTCCGAAGCTGGGTAAATCGCGTACCACCGTCCCATGTGCACTCCGCCCTATGGCCCTACATCTTCTCCCCCTCGTGAGGATCCCTCCTCCGAGGTATCGTCGATTAGGCAACTACAGTTAACGCCCACCGTGGGGCCTGCGGCGTCTGGAGGCCGGAACCGGGAGGGTTCCGCCATGGGAAGCTACGACGACACCATCGCTGTGGGGCGCGTCCTTTACGCCGGAAACCTTCCGATCGTCCCTCCGGACGAGTGCTGGATTCCGGCCAAGAAAAACCCCATCAAGCTCTTGATAACCCACAAGTATAGGGGATCGCAGCAGTCTTCGCGGGTAGTAAAACCCAATTTATTGATTCGACACAAGGGGAGGTAAAGAATACTTATAAGCCTTAACAACTGAGTTGTCAATTCAGCTGCACCTGGAAAAGCACTAGTAACAGGGGTGATGTGAAAGCAGCAGTAATATGAGAGCAGTAGTAACAGTAACACAGCAGCAGTAATAGTAACGCAGAGGTAATGGCACCAGAAGATAGTTGATATTACTTCCAATGACATAGAGAACAAGTATATGATGGTGAAAGATGGACCGGGGTTCCCAGCTATCTTCACTAGTGGCAACTCTCCAATAACAAGTGACAAGTGTTGGGTGAAAAAATTACAGTTGGGCAATTGATAGGATTGATAAAGCATTAAGAAAGAACATCAATTCATTAATCATGTAGGCATGTTTTCCAATTATAGTCGTACGTGCTCGCAATGAGAAACTTGCACAACATCTATTGTCCTACCAGCCGGTGGCAGCCGGGCCTCAAGGGAAACTATTGGATATTAAGGTACTCCTTTTAATAGAGCACCGGAGCAAAGCATTAACACTCCGTGAAAACATGTGTCCCTCACATCACCGCCATCCCCTCCGGTTGTCCCGATTTGTCACTTCGGGGCCTTTGGTTCCGGACAGTGACATGTGCATACAACTTGTAGATACAATCTAAGCAATAAGTATAAAGCTTAAATCTAAGATCATGCCACTCGGGCCCTAGTGACAAGCATTAAACACAACAAGATTGCAGCACCAATAACTTCACAAACTTTATAGATAGACTAATCATAATGTAACAATCCATCGGATCCCAACAAACACAACACCGATTACATCAGATGAATCTCAATCATGTAAGGCAACTCATGAGATCATTGTATTGAAGTACATGGGGAGAGAATACCAACTAGCTACAGCTAGAACCCGTAGTCCATGGGGGAACTACTCACGGAGCATGATGGAGGCAGTGGCGTGGATGGAGATGGCTTCCGGGGGCACTTCCCCGTCCGACAGGTGCCGGAACAGAGACTTCTGCCCCCGAATTGGAGTTTCGCGATGGTGGCGCGCCTGGAGTCTTTCAGTTTCGTCAATTGGTGTCGCGTTTTTAGGTCGAAAGGAGTTAAATAGGCGAAGAGGCGGCGCAAGGGGGCGCCTGGGCTCCTCACCATAGGCTGGCGCGGGCCCAGGCCAGGCCGCGCCGCCTTATGGTGTGGTGGCCCTCTGGCCCCTCTCCGACTCTTCTTCGATGTTCTGGAGCCTTCCGGAAAAATAGGAGGTTTGGCGTTGATTTCGTCCAATTCCGAGAATATTCCCCGAACAGCCTTTCTGGAACCAAAAACAGCAGAAACAGGAACTGGCACTGTGGCATCTTGTTAATAGGTTAGTTCCGGAAAATGCATGAAATCATCATAAAGTGAAAGCAAAACATGTAAGTATTGTCATAAAACAAGCATGGAACGACAGAAATTATGGATACGTCGGAGACGTATCAGCATCCCCAAGCTTAGTTCCCGAGCAGGTAAACGATAAAAGAATAATTTCTGTAGTGACATGCTACTTACATAACCTTGGTCATACTATTACAAAGCATATGAAATGAATGAAGTGACTCAAGGCAATAATCTATAGTTGCTAACAAGTAGATAACATATAGCAAAACTTTTTATGAATATTACTTTCAAGACAAGCATCAAAAGTCTTGCATAAGAGTTAACTCATAAAGCAATATATTCAAAGTAAAGGCATCGAAGCAACACAAAGGAAGATATAAGTTTCAGCGGTTGCTTTCAACTTTCAACATGCATATCTCATGGATAATTGTCAACACAAAGTAATATGATGAATGCAAATAAGCAAGTATGTAAGAATCAATGCACAATTGACACAAGTGTTTGCTTCTAAGATGGAAGGAAGTAGGTAAACTGACTCAACATAAAGTAAAAGAAAGGCCCTTCGCAGAGGGAAGCAGGATTAAATCATGTGCTAGAGCTTTTCAAGTTTTGAAATCATATAGAGAGAAAAGTAAAGTTTTGAGAGGTGTTTGTTGTTGTCAACGAATGGTAGTGGGCACTCTAACCCCTTGCAAATAGACTTTCAAAGAGCGGCTCCCATGAAGGACGTTATCTCTACCAGCAAGGTAGATCATCCCTCTTCTCTTTGTTTACACATGTACTTTAGTTTTATTTATGGTTGACACTCCTCCCAACCTTTGCTTACACAAGCCATGGCTAACCGAATCCTCGGGTGCCTTCCAACAATCTCATACCATGGAGGAGTGTCCATTTGCAAAATTAAGTTGCTTACTGATGAATCAGAGCAAAACATGTGAAGAGAATTATTAATGAAGTTAATTAATTGGGGGCTGGGAACCCCTGCCAACTCTTTTTGCAAAATTATTGGATAAGTGGATGAAGCCACTAGTCCATTGGTGAAAGCTGCCCAACAAGATTGAAAGATAAAACACCACATACTTCCTCATGAGCTATAAAACATTGACACAAATAAGAGATGATAAATTTTGAATTGTTTAAAGGTAGCACATGAAGTATTTACTTGGAATGGCAGAAAATACCATGTAGTAGGTAGGTATGGTGGACACAAATGGCATAGTTTTTGGCTCAAGGTTTTGGATGCACGAAGTATTCCCTCTCAGTACAAGGCTTAGGCTAGCAAGGCTATTTGAAGCAAACACAAGTATGAACCGGTACAGCAAAACTTACATAAGAACATATTGCAAGCATTATAATAATCTACACTGTCTTCCTTGTTGCTCAAACACTTTTACCAGAAAATATCTAGACCTTAAGAGAGACCAATCATGCAAACCAATTTCAACAAGCTCTACGGTAGTTCTCCACTAATAGGTTTAAACTACATGAAAAAACTTAATCATGATCTACTTGAGAGCTCAAAACAATTGCCAAGTGTCAAATTATCCAAGACAATATGAGGCATTTTCTGTTTCCAACCAAATAACCATAAGTATTGTAGCTTCCAACTTTTATCATTGAACATTAAAAGTAAAAAGAAGAACAAGCGTTCATATGAAAAAGCGGAGCGTGTCTCTCTCCACACAAGGATTGCTAGGATCCATCTTTATTCAAACAAAAACAAAAATAAAAGTACACAGACGCTCCAAGTAAAGCACATAAGATGTGACCGAATAAAAATATAGTTTCAATAGAAGTGACCTGATAAGTTGATGAAGAAGGGGATGCCTTGGGCATCCCCAAGCTTAGACGCTTGAGTCTTCTTGAAATATGCAGGGGTGAACCACGGGGGCATCCCCAAGCTTAGACTTTTCACTCTTCTTGATCATATATCATCCTCCTCTCTTGACCCTTGAAAACTTCCTTCACACCAAACTTCTCATAAACTTCATTAGAGGGGTTAGTACTCAAAAAACTTGAATCCACCTTGGTCCTGTAGTGACACATTGCAAGAACTCAATAAAACATTAGCTACAGCCCTCTACGTCTAGAAAGCCTTGCTTAAAGTCCACAAGAGACAATGCAAAAAACAGAGACAGAATCTGCCAAAACAGAACAGCCAGTAAAGACGAATTTTAAATAAATACTTCCGTTGCTCAAATCAGAAAACTCAAAACTAATTAAAGTTGCGTACATATCTGAGGAACACGCACGTAAATTGGCATATTTTTCTGAGTTACCTACAGAGAAAACAGCCAGATTCGTGACAGATAGAAATCTGTTTCTGCGCAGAAATCCAAATCTAGTATCAACCTTCGATTAGAGGCTTCACTTGGCACAACAAAACACAAAACTAAGATAAGGAGAGGTTGCTACAGTAGTAAACAACTTCCAAGACACAAATATAAAACAAAGTACTGTAGCAAAATAACATATGGGTTATCTCCCAAGAAGTTCTTTCTTTATAGCCATTAAGATGGGCTCAACAGTTTTAATGATGCACTCGCAAGAAATAGTATTTGAAGCAAAGAGAGCATCAAGAGGCAAATTCAAAACACATTTAAGCATAACATGCTTCCTATGCAAAGGAATCTTGTAAATAAACAAGTTCATGAAAAGCAAAGTAACAAGCATAGGAAGATAGAACAAGTGTAACTTCAAAATTTTAAGCATATAGAGAGGTGTATTAGTACCATGCAAATATCTACAACCATATTTTCCTCTCTCATAATAATTTTCAGTAGCTTCATGAACAAACTCAAGAATATAACTATCACATGCAGCATACTTTTCATGATTTCCCAACACATAATTTTTATCAAACTCAAAAATAGTGGGATCCAAACTTCCAAACTCACTTTTATCAATAGTATAACAAGGTGATCGATCAATCTCAAGAGATATGGGATTCTTAGAATAAGACAAGAACTCTCCAATCCCATTTTCATTAGTAGTACAATTAATATTATCAAGTAACATAGGACCATCATCTAGAGATTTATCATAAACATTTGCTAAGCAAAATTCTTTAGTACCATGCATTTCGACATCAGGCACAAACAAAGATTTATCAAAGTAGCATGGATTATCATAGATTGCAGTAGCATAATTATTCTCACAAGTTTTACTCATAGGGAATATTTCAAGAGAATCCACAGGAACATAACATTCAACCTCTTTCGGTAAGCATGGAGGACAATCAAATAGTGTAAGAGATAAAGAGTTACTCTCATTAGAAGGTTGGCATGGGTAGCTAATCCATTCTTC
This sequence comes from Lolium multiflorum, assembly GCA_030979885.1. NCBI lineage: Eukaryota > Viridiplantae > Streptophyta > Magnoliopsida > Poales > Poaceae > Lolium > Lolium multiflorum. Next base: position 18,859 of record JAUUTY010000643.1, on the reverse strand, counting down.
CTCCTTTTGTTCATCACTCTCCTCTTCTTTTTCATCCAATGAGCTTTCAGGTTCATCAATTTCCTCCTCTTTTTCATCCAATGAGCTTTCAGGTTCATCAATTTCTTCTTCCAGGTTCCTGCAAATTGTGAGTGCATTCTTGTGCATTAATGAGTCTCTCTTTATAATCAATGATATAAGGATTATTACTGTAACTTTCATTGAAAAAATTAAGGATAGAAGAGACATAATCTTTAAGGTCCTTACAAACAACACAAGTTTCATAATTCTCAACCATGAAGGATTCTATCTCAGAGGCTCCCATAAATAAGACAAATTGTTCTACCTCTTCGAACCCATAATGAATATAGCAATTCCGATTATAGCTCTTAATTAAAAATTCCTCACTAAAGCCACATTGAAATTTAAGATGTTTAGTATCCTGTTGAGAGCAACAGTTTATATCATGGCATTTAAGCAAGATTTTAGCAATTGTATTCAATTTTTCTATCATAGCACTCATTATTTTACCAGTTCTTGATTCTCTATAATTATTATAACATTCTATAAGCTCCAAGTAGGTTGTTGGTTCTCCCATAACAGCAGTTTTTTAATTTTTAGATTTTTCAAATTTTTATGGATTTTTTGATATATGAGAAAAGTAAAACAAGACAAAAAGAAACTAAACAAAAGTAAACTAAGCAAAATAATACTAGACAGTAATAAACTAAGCACAAATAAACTAGACAAAAGAAAACTAAGCAAAACAAAATAAAACAAAATAAAAGCAGAGAGAGGTAGAGTGTGCTCCCCAGGTGAACTTATGAGTAGAGCTATGCCTCCCCGGCAACGGCCGGAAAACGTCTTGATAACCCACAAGTATAGGGGATCGCAGCATCTTCGCGGGTAGTAAAACCCAATTTATTGATTCGACACAAGGGGAGGTAAAGAATACTTATAAGCCTTAACAACTGAGTTGTCAATTCAGCTGCACCTGGAAAAGCACTAGTACAGGGGTGATGTGAAAGCAGCAGTAGTATGAGACCAGTGTAACAGTAACACTGAAGCAGTAATAGTAACGCAGAGGTAATGGCACCAAGATAGTTGATATTACTTCCAATGACATAGAGAACAAGTATATGATGGTGAAAGATGGACCGGGGTTCCCAGCTATCTTCACTAGTGGCAACTCTCCAATAACAAGTGACAAGTGTTGGGTGAAAAAATTACAATTGGGCAATTGATAGGATTGATAAAGCATTAAGAAAGAACATCAATTCATTAATCATGTAGGCATGTTTTCCAATTATAGTCGTACGTGCTCGCAATGAGAAACTTGCACAACATCTATTATCCTACCAGCCGGTGGCAGGGCCTCAAGGGAAACTACTGGATATTAAGGTACTCCTTTTAATAGAGCACCGGAGCAAAGCATTAACACTCCGTGAAAACATGTGTCCCTCACATCACCGCCATCCCCTCCGGTTGTCCCGATTTCACTGCCTTTGGTTCCGGACAGTGACATGTGCATACAACTTGTAGATACAATCTAAGCAATAAGTATAAAGCTTAAATCTAAGATCATGCCACTCGGGCCCTAGTGAAAAGCATTAAACACAACAAGATTGCAGCAACAATAACTTCACAAACTTTATAGATAGACTAATCATAATGTAACAATCCATCGGATCCCAACAAACACAACACCGATTACATCAGATGAATCTCAATCATGTAAGGCAGCTCATGAGATCATTGTATTGAAGTACATGGGGGAGAGAATACCAACTAGCTACAGCTAGAACCCGTAGTCCATGGGGAACTACTCACGGAGCATGATGGAGGTGGTGGCGTTGATGGAGATGGCTTCCGAGGGCACTTCCCCGTCCGGCGAGTCAGGAACCGAGACTTCTGTCTCCCGAATGGAGTTTCGCGATGGTGGCGGCGCCCACAGAGTCTTTTACAGGTTTCGTCCAATTGGTGTCGTTTTTAGGTCGAAAAGAGGTTAAATAGGCGAAGAGGCGGCGCAAGGGGGTGCCTGGGGGCTCCTCACCATAGGCTGGCGCGGGCCCAGGCCAAGCCGCGCCGCCTTATGGTGTGGTGGCCCTCTGGCCCCTCTCCGACTCTTCTTCGGTGTTCTAGAGCCTTCCGGGAAAATAGGAGGTTTGGCGTTGATTTCGTCCAATTATGAGAATATTGCCCGAACAGCCTTTCTGGAACCAAAAACAGCAGAAAACAGGAACTGACACTGTGGCATCTTGTTAATAGGTTAGTTCTGGAAAATGCATGAAATCATCATAAAGTGCAAGCAAAACATGTAAGTATTGTCATAAAACAAGCATGGAACGACAGAAATTATGGATACGTCGGAGACGTATCAGCTCTCCATCGTCCCAGTCGGCGGCATACACATCTTCATCGGCGAAACCGTCGATTCCGACGGAAACGCTCTGGTAAGTAACGCTGACGCGCGGCGCGTGAGCGGGATGCAGTCGCGAAGATCCGATCTGAGACGCAGGAACTTCCCAAGGAAGATTCCGCCTTAGATCTAGAAAAATCAAAGCCCACCCAATCCGCCCCCGAGCAGGAAATAAAGGTGGAAGACCAATGCAGATCCGCCTGGGTCTCCCAGGTGTAGAGAAGCAAAGCTGTCACTTCGTACACTTCTTGGCCCATACCGCCGGAACCGCCCCTCAAGAAGTCGGAGCTGGTCCCGAGCAGGATGAGGACCCGGAAAATAATGCCGCTCCGGATCAGCAGGAGGCTGTCGGAGAAAGCGACGCTCCGGGTGAAGAGTCGATTTTGGGTACTCTAAGCCCAATTTCCGGTGATTTCCCCTCCATGGAGACTGAAGAGTTCGACCGCAAGGTGAAGGAGTTCGGATATGGTGGTCAGCCTGAAGTTGTATCCGCCCAGCCTAAACAGGTTCTTGCAACTTTGGCGGCGCTGGATCAGCAACATTCTGAGGACAACACTTTCTCCGACTCCCAACCACCTCGTGATGGATCTCCGCTCTCGCGGGAACGTCCGCACAGGGAAATCATGTCCCCAGAAGAACTGGTTGAACAGGCAGGCATGGATGCAGTCGCACATTCGGATATCCTCAACAAACACATAACCCCTGAAGATGCAGCAAATACGGAGGCTCTAGAAGCTAAAAGGCAGGAGATGTTGGCAACAGCCAAAAAATTCGCCACCACCGCTGCCGCAATGCTGGAAGAAAGGAAAGAGGCCGCGCACTTCGTGGACAATTTCATCCAGCGGGAACGTCAGGTGGACGAGTCATTGGAGCAAGTCAAGCACCTCTGGGAAGCAGGAAGACAAGATCGCCGAGGTTCGGGAGGAAGCTGATAGATGAAGCGAGATACGTACCCCGCAAATCACCTGCAACTCCCAACTGAACAACAGCCGCTTGCAACTCAAAGGATAACATGAAAAAGGCTGCGGAGATCTTGAAGAAGAAGGACGAGGAGATTGATATCGACTACGTCCGAACGCTTGTTGCTTCAGCAATGAAGCAGCAGAGCAAGGCAGACACTTTGCGCAGGCTGGAATCCAATCCAGATCACTGCATGTCCACCGCGCAGAAGGACGCCTACGACAATCGCCATCGCGATGACGAATCGCGCACCGGATCCTCGGAGCGCAGGAGGAGAACCAGAGAGCACCCAAATCCAATCCTGTACCATCAAAGCCTCCATCAGATCCAAACAAGGGAAAGGATGCGATGTACTCTGGCAAAAACAAGTACCGGAATCCGTCACCTCCACCTAGGGGATACCCGCGTCCTCCGCTCCCCCGCCGTCGTAGTCCAGCCGGAAACACCAGACCCCATGGGCCAGGTGGAATCAATATCCGCGACAACGTGGTACCTCAAAGGAACTGGAGCAGGGAGCGCACGTCGGAACCCCGCCGGAGCCGGAACAACGATCATGAGCCCGAGCCAAGGAGGAGCCGGAACGACGAACGCGAGCCGGAGCCCCGCCGAACCCAGAACGACGAGGACAGCCAACACCGCGGTGAAGGCAGCCGTCGAAGCCGGAGTCAGCATCGCGAAGGGCGCGGAGAATCAGAAGGTGGAAGCAAAAGGTCAAACCGACCCCCTCGCAGGTCTCCCTCCCCACCACCTAGCGGTGGAGGCGGAGGTGGAGGCGGAGGCGGTGGCCGGAGATCTCGCTCAAAATCTCCCGCAATGGCCCGCGTGACGCACGGGAACGTCTCAACGAATACAGAACTGACTACATTGGCCCAAAGTGCTTTGGCAGGATGATTCGAGAGGAACCAAAGCCAAGGATGAACCTCAAGCTACCCGGAAACCTGAAGCATTATGATGGCACCGAAAGGCCGGATACCTGGATCGAGGATTACTACAATGCAGTGACCTTCGCCGGAGGAACCCCTAATATCGCCTGCCGCATGCTCCAGTTGTACCTTGTAGGTCCAGCCCGGATCTGGCTCAGCGACCTCGAGAAGAACTCCATCTTTTGCTGGTTTGACCTGAAGAACACCTTTGAAAAGCACTCCAGGGGCACTGATACGTCCCAAATGTATCTATAATTTCTTATGTTCCATGCTACTTTTATGATGATACTCACATGTTTTATACACAATATATGTCATTATTATGCATTTTCCGGCACTAACCTATTAACGAGATGCCGAAGAGCCAGTTCTGTTTCTGCTGTTTTTGGTTTCGAGAAATCCTAGTAAGGAAATATTCTCGGAATTGGACGAAATCAACGCCCGGGGTCCTATTTTTCCACGAAGGTTCCGGAAGTCGGAGAGAAACGAAGTGGGGCACGGGGCGCGCCACACCAGGCGGCGCGGCCAGAGGGGCCCGCGCGGCCCTAGCGTGTGGGGCCCCGTGTGCCCCCTGACCTACCCTTCCGCCTACTTAAGCCTTCGTCGATAATAGTTCCAGTAGAGCCACGATACGGAAAACCTTCCGGAGACGCCGCCGTCGCCAATCCCATCTCGGGGATTCAGGAGATCGCCTCCGGCACCCTGCCGGAGAGGGAATCATCTCCCGGAGGACTCTACACCGCCATGGTCGCCTCCGGATTGATGTGTGAGTAGTTCACCCTTGGACTATGGGTCCATAGCAGTAGCTAGATGGTCGTCTTCTCCTCATTGTGCTATCATTGTTGGATCTTGTGAGCTGCCTAACATGATCAAGATCATCTATCTGTAATGCTACATGTTGCGTTTGTTGGGATCGATGAATATGGAATACTATGCTATGTTGATTATCAATATATTATCTATGTGTTGTTTATGATCTTGCATGCTCTCCGTTGCTAGTAGAGGCTCTGGCCAAGTCGTTACTTGTAACTCCAAGAGGGAGTATTTATGCTCGATAGTGGGTTTATGCCTCCATTAAATCTGGGACAGTGACAGAAAGTTCTAAGGTTGTGGATGTCTTGTTGCCACTAGGGATAAAACATCAATGCTTTGTCTAAGGATATTTGTGTTGATTACATTACGCACCATACTATAATGCAATTGGTTGCAACTTAATACTGGAGGGTGTTCGGATGATAACCTGAAGGTGGACTTTTTAGGCATAGATGCATGCTAGATAGCGGTCTATGTACTTTGTCGTAATGCCCAATTAAATCTCACACTACTCATCATAACATGTATGTGCATTGTTATACTCTCTTTATTTGTCAATTGCCCAACTGTAATTTGTTCACCCAACATGCTATTTATCTTATGGGAGAGACACTACTAGTGAACTGTGGACCCCGGTCCATTCTTTTACATCGAATACAATCTACTGCAATACTTGTTCTATTGTTCTCTGCAAACAATCATCATCCGCACTATACATCTAATCTTTTGTTACAGCAAGCCGGTGAGATTGACAACCTCACTGTCACGTTGGGGCAAAGTAATTTGGTTGTGTTGTGCAGGTTCCACGTTGGCGCCGGAATCCCTGGTGTTGCGCCGCACTACACTCCGCCGCCATCAACCTTCAACGTGCTTCTTGGCTCCTACTGGTTCAATAACCTTGGTTTCTTACTGAGGGAAAACTTGCTGCTATGCGCATCACACCTTCCTCTTGGGGTTCCCAACGGACGTGTGTTTACACGCCATCAAGCTCTTTTTCTGGCGCTGTTGCCGGGGACGTGAAGGAAAATTACATCACAGAGATTGCTAACTCCCATGGCAACAGCTCTTTTTCTGGCGCCGTTGCCGGGGAGATCAAGGCACGCTGCAAGGGGAGTCTCCACCTCCAATCTATTTACTTTGTTTTTGTCTTGCTTTACTTTTATTTACTACTTTGTTTGCTGCACTAAAACAAAACACAAAAAAAATAGTTGCTAGTTTTACTTTATTTACTATCTTGTTTGCCATATTAAAAACACAAAAATTAGTTACTTGCATTTACTTTATCTAGTTTACTTTATTTACTATTGCTAAAATGAATACTCCTGAAAATACTAAGTTGTGTGACTTCACTAGCATAATAATGATTTCTTATGCACACCTATTGCTCCACCTGCTACTACAAGCAGAATTCTTTGAAATTAAACCACCTTTACTGAATCTTGTTATGAGAGAGCAATTTTCTGGTGTTAGTTCTGATGATTTTGCTGCCCATCTAAATAATTTTGTTGAACTATGTGAGATGCAAAAGTATAAGGATGTAGATTGTAACATCCCAAGTTTCAATAAAATGAACAAAAGAGAGAATTCAAGAATCCAAATTTTTGGAGCCAACAAAAACTTTTCTCATCATATAGGACTATGCATATTTGCTCACCTTATTATTTTATTTGAGTGTGCTTTTGCCATGATGCTTGTTTATGTGTTACTCTCATTCCAAAACCCTAGCAATGATCACTTGATCACCCAAAGTCAAATAAAAATGAAATAGAAAAGGATTTCCAAAAATCCACTTCACCCTCACATAAGGCCTATGCCATTTTTACAAATCTTTGATCTAGGCCAATTTGGTTTGCACCATTACTTGTAAATGGTTACTAAACACTTATTAACACCTTTGAAATCAAGCCAACTCATTTCAAATCAAATTTGAATCAAAATGGAGCTCACATGTGATTATGGTCATTTGTGCCATTTTTAATCTGGTACCCACTTTGAGCCCTTGGCTTTTGACTTTTCCCTTCTACACTTTGGCAAACCTTTTCACCTCATCCAAGACAACATCAAGCACTTCAACTTTGCCCAAAACCACCACCCCAAAATCCTTACCAAATTCAAATGAGAAGCAAGCAAAGTTGGAACTTTTTCACATATGTAAGATCTTATGCAAAAGGTGATTTTGCATCTCAATTCCATTTTGACCACCACCACCACCAAAATGCTCCTTTTAATATATGATTACAACCCACCAAAAAGATTTGCAATTCTCAAAAATTATTTTCTTGCGGCCATTTGCTCAAACACCTTGCAGGCATGGAATCATTTTGAGCCCATGCTGGTTTTGGAGAGGACCAAGTCCAAGCTCTGGCCCTCCTCAGATGCCCTGGCACCCCCTCTCACCCCTCAGCACCAGTAGCACCACTTGCACTAAGCCCTGAGTGGTCAAAGCATCAAAATCTGGCCATGCCATGGCATGGCATGCCACCACCATGCCACCCTCACCTCTGGCCATCTCTGGCCCGAACCACCATGTCCATCATCTCCCTCTCACTCAGTTGAGCACCACCAGACCAAGCCACGACCCTCTCTCGCACAGCAACGGCCAGAACACGAGCGCCCAGGGACGCCCAGGACATGCCCATGCCGCGCCAGAGCGCGCATGGTGCCCGCGTTGGACGCGCCAGAGCGCCAGCTGCCCGGAGCCCCTGCGCCACCTCGACCTCTCCTCTCAGTGCCAGTCGACGCACGACGCATCACTGGACCGCCTGGACACGGCCACTAGCCCGCGGGAACGTCAGGCGTGACGACCACGACGACGACTGTCCGCCATGGCCTGCGCGCGCCCGTCAAGCTCACCGGCGCTGTAGACCCTCGTCTTCACCGCCAGCACGCGCGTCAGCCTCGCCAGGACACCAGCAACCAGACCAGCCCATCCCTTGCCTCTTCGCCACCCTGGAACGACGACGCCGTCGACGACCCTAGCCGAGCGCCACAGTCACCTCCCGCTCCTATAAAAGGAGTACTCCTCCTCTCAATCCGAGCACACCATCCTCCTCCACTCCTCCTCACAGCTCTCCTAGCCACCTCAATTGCACCAATTAGTCGCCGGAGGCCCCCAATCGTAAGCTCACCGCCGCCGCCAGTACACGGAGCAAGCCGGCGAAGGAGGCCACCTCAGGCGGCGCCGCTGCTTCCCTCTGCTTCACCGTCGTCGACAACGTCCCTGCGCACCACTCCGACACTCGCCGGAGCTCCGACGACCGCTCCGACCCCCTACCTCCGCCGCAGTGAGTTCCCCTCTCGCCGTCGACGACGACGCACCCCAGCCGTCGATCTATCGCCTAATCGCACGGCCCTCCTCTCCCCGTACCGCTTCGGCGTTTAAATCACGCTGACAGGTGGTTCCCACCTTGTCAGCTGGCCCGCTGCGCTGGACGCAGAACTGGGCCGGCCCACCTCTTCTCCCCTGCGCAGCCCAACCGTTTTTCCCGCCAGCCCACCTAGTTCAAACTCAAATTTCAGAATAGCTGAAATATGCAACCAGATGCAAACTTTGAAATTTAATAGGGAAAAATCTACTGGGCCAAATTTTGTAAATTTTATATTTCTGGAAACCTTATGAAATTATCTATACTTTGCCACTGGTTTGAACCCTAGATAAATTGTAGATTTAAAGTGACAAAATAAACAAGGCAGGGACTTTTCTGCCTTAGAATAATTCTTAAAAATCAACCATAAATACTTTTAAGTTAATTCCAACTCCTATAGTTCACATTTCACTTATACTAATTGTTTCTACAAAAATATGCCATGCTTACTTTGAATGATCATGGCCTTTTTGAATTAAAGGACTTTATGGCTATATTCTAGTCAAAAATATTGTCCAAAACTATTAAGAAATCTTATGGGAATGTTTTCCCATTTAAATCTTGTCACAACCATTTCACAATGAGGTAGAGACTCTGGTCATATAGAGCTCATATGATTGGTTGATGATATTAAATCTTTACCATGCTAGGATTAAAATGTATGAGGTGTTCACCTCAATTAAATCATTTTCTCAAAATGATAAGTGTGAAGAGGTTGACTTGGGTCAACCTAGGTCACATATTATGCATAAGAGAAATTAAATCTTAATAAGATAATAAGAGGGATTTATTTCTCTAAGTAACTAGAAGTAACACTTAATTTTGTATGAGAGGAATTTATTTTTCTTAAATACTAAGAAGAACCCCTCCACCCATTTATTAGTAGTGTGTGATGCTAGATTAATTTGTGTTCATCATGAGTGTGCATAGTTTAGTACATAAGTTTGGTATGATGATTGTGTACCCTGTATTCGTATTTTAGACGCTAGTACCGAGGAGTACCCAGAAGAGGAGGAGGTCTACTTCCAAGGAGAAGAAGACCACTTTGACCAATTCCCCAACCAAGGCAAGATAATACTCTTGCAAAGTGCAAAGCTCACCATGAGCAAAGCATTACCCCATTTACTTTATGTTCATGATCCTATCTCCCAGTTTTACTTTCCAAAGCTTTACTTACTTTTGTTTTATCAATGTATTTTTGATTCATGATTTACTTGGTTAGTATTGGATTAGTACAAGAGTATCAAAGTTAGCCTAGAAGCAAAGCAAAATACTTAGCACCCCTCACACCTAGATGCTAGTGCTAAATTAAAAATGACTACTCTAGATGGGAACTTGTGCTTGTGAATAAAGTTGTTGAAACCTTGGAATGATGATTCATTTCCATTGAAAGTTTTTGAAGGTGAATATGACTAAGAGAAGATGGTGATTTTTGATAAAACTGATAGTGGTTTGAATGCGATACCTTTCCAATATTTGAGTACCCCCACAATACCTGATTATGGGTAAGGCTTAGCTGGAAATTTATGTGTCTTAGTATGGGTTCCTCTCTAACAAGCGTCATAGGGGTTATGCGAGGCTGCCTCCGTTGAAAGTGAAATGACGTGGTGTGTGACGGCGTGTGCGAGTTCCGGGATGCAGGTTGGCTATCACCGGAGGCCAAGCTCATGGGGAGAGGTGCCCATACTAGGGTGTGTAAGTGAAAGGTTATGGTTGATGATCCGCGTACTGAGTTGCGATGATTCAGGGTTATCCCTGACGGATGAAATCAAATGTTGTGGCACAAGTGTGCAACCTCTGCAGAGTGTAAACCTATTCGAATAGTCGTGTCCACGGTTACGGACGGTTGGAAAGGCCATACAGTTTCCGTATGTCAAATTCTTGAAAATGATGGTGAAATGAATGGTGAAGTGGTGAATTGAATTGAAATCACCGCTGGAATGGTGGGAATGACACTAATGTTCCCACTTGAGTTAGTTAGCACTTAACGAGTTGCGTACTAAATTGTTTCTCAACGAAAATTGGCTTTACGCAAATAAACTTAGAGCTTAGAATACTCTCTAGAGTAATGTTAGTACTTGTGTTAGTATTCGATTGCGAGTGCTTAAAGTACTCACGGCTTTGTCCCTGGCTATTCAAATGGCCAGACTATGAAGCCGAGCAGCAGTACGAGGGGACGACCAGCAGGACGTCTACCACAACTAGGAGCTTCTAACGTCAAGCGTTGGCTGTGGACTAGAGAGTCCTTGTATCTTACGCTTCCGCTATGAATGTGTGTTGTTCGTTGATCAATAGATCAACTATTTGTGTAATATGGATCATGTGATTCCAAGTGGTAAGACTTTATGGTTTGTAATGGATGATGACTGTGATACTCAACTATTATGCCTCGCAACAACAATATTCCTGGGATTGCGATGAATGACATAATAGGCATTCGGACTTAAAAATCCGGGTGTTGACAAGTTGGTATCAGAGCCATTGTTTGACCTTAGGAGACCCTAGTTAGAAATGGACGTTCCAAAAATTGAGTTTCGCAAACAAATGAAGTGAGTATTTCTGAAAAACTAAGTCTTTGTCTTCTCCTTGAGTTCTTTGGGAAAAATAAGAAGTCATGCTCTTCCTTAACAATATACCTAAAATTTTGCCACACTTGTTCACTCCTCTAACTTAATCCTTCACTTCACTTTCAGATGGAGCCCGTGAACAAGAAGTTTTACCAGCTTGGGAATGGGGGAAGCTTGATCTTCGAGCATGACCTCAACGCCCTGTCTGACCACCTTGGCCGCCCTCACCCGGAGATCCACGGAGCCGAGATTGCTGACCAGCCAGGAGGAGAGCTGCAGTGGATCATCACCGCTGACTTGAGGGGAAAGATGGAGTCCCCCACCTCGGAGAGGATCCTCTTTTCCTTCATGGAAAGCAACTGGCTGGACGGACTTGCCCGCGCACTTCAGGAGGGACTCGCACGCTTGTGCGGGATGAGCGGGGAGGCACTCAGGCACCCTCGCTTTTCTCACCTCGCGAGGCGTAACTCTGCTGGAGAGCCCATGGACATGTCGCCCCACCCGGAGTTGAAGCACCATGTGGAGCATCTCGACTTCATCCTGTACCACACCCAGCAGGATCTGGACAACGCCCGTGTGTACGCCAACCAGACTCACGCCCGCATCATCCAGCAGGGCGACGCCATCAAGATGCTCGCCAAGGACCGCAGGACCCTTCGCCAGCAGCGCACCAAGAAGGACGCCACCATCGCTCGCCTCCGCGAGAAGATAGCATCCTTGGAGGCCACTGTCAAGGCCCAAGAGGAACAGATGAAGAAGATGGGGAAGATGGAGCAGACCTTCAGGGAGGAGGAGCCTTCCTGAGTGACGACGACGACTTCGAGGAGGACGAGTTCACTGAGGAGGAGGACTACGCTTTCCTGGACTCAGGAGAGGATGACCACGTCCCCATAGATGTAGATGAGGAGTAGTTTCACTTGAGCACTATCGTAAGGTGTGAGTTGTACCCTGCCCCTTGTATCGTAGCTTGGAGAAGAAGGGTTCTTAAAACCCTTAGTGTGTTAGCTTGTAATGTGTGTGGTTTGTTATGAATGAATGTATGTGTGTGCTATCATGAAAATACTTCAAGTTTTAAAACTTTGCACCTAAACACCGAACAAAGCCATAGAGAATTCCCTCTTATCTCATGATCTATCTCAATATTCAGATGGCCCCTCCAACTCGCAACATGAATCAAGACGCCATGATGCAAATGTTGCAAGTTATGCTGGAAGATAGAGAAGCAGAAAGAGCTGAAAGGCAAGCTAACATTGCAGCACTCCAACAGCTCGTCAACAACAATCAAGGCCACCATGATCATCCAGGATCCAAGCTCAAGAACTTCCAGAATACCAACCCGCCAGTTTTCAGCAAGACTGAAGAACCACTAGATGCAGATGACTGGCTCCAAACTATGGAGAACAATCTAGAAGTAGCAGGAGTTGATGAGAATGAGAAAGTGCTGTTGCCACGCACTACTTAGCAGGACCTGCAAGAGCTTGGTGGACGAGCACCCGGCCATGAATGCGGGACAGATAATGACTTGGGCAGATTTCAAGCTCAAGTTCACAAGTACCATGTGCCCCCGGGTCTGATAAAGAAGATGAGAGATGAATTCCGTGAACTGAAGCAAGGCCGGATGTCCGTGGTAGAATACCGCGACAGGTTTCTAACCCTGTCAAGGTACGCCCCGGACGAGACTGATACTATTGAGAAGAGGAAGGAAAGGTTCAAACGGACTGCATGATGAGATGAGGCTGTCTTGTCAATATCCCCTTCGCCGACCTCGAAGCCCTTGTTGACTCCGCCATCCAAATGGAGGGCAAGCTGCACCAAGCCAATGAGAACCGCAAGCGCCGCATGATGAACCAGAGTGGGCCTAACAATGCCCCAAGGTATCGCCCCAACTCAAGCGGAGGCTTCACCCCCAGGACCAACAAGCCCAATGCACCGATGCCACGTCCGGGTTATCAGAACCGGAGTGGAGGAAACCCTAGGCCAGGAGGCCATCACAACAACAACAACTACAACCACAATAGCAACAACTTCAACCGCGCTCCTCCGAGAGCCCCCAACAACAACAACAGCAACAACACCAACACCGCTCCACGGACTGGGAGCAACGCCATACCTGTCGCCACCAAGGACAAGTCCACCATCACTTGTTATGAGTGTGGTGTAGTGGGGCATTACTCCAATGAGTGCCCCAAGAGGCTCGCAAAGCTCGCAGGCAACACCGCAGCACCAGCTCAGCAACAACGCCGTGTCTCAACCGGCAAGAAGTTCGCCCCAACAACCCGAACAACCGTGGAGGTCGCCTCTTCCACATGAACGCCGAAGAAGCCCAGGAAGCACCGCAGTAGGCTGGGTATGTTCTCGTTAACTCAATACCAGCAAGAGTGTTGTTTGATTCGGAGCATCGCATTCTTTCGTTCTGAAGATTTTGTGGGCATTAGTAAGATTCAACCAATCAGCTTGAAACATGTCATGATAGTAAAACCTGGATCAACCACTAAAGCTAGAAAATTTTGCAAAGATGTACCCATCAGAATTCATGAAATAGATTTTTATGCAAACTTGATTGTTCTGGGAACAAAAGGATTAGTAGTACTGGGTATGGATTGGATGTCGAAACATCATGGATTGATAGACTGCGCCAAGAAGGCAATCACCATGACTAGTGGAACCGGAATAATAATAGAACATGTATCTGAGAGACTACCCAGAAACTTCACCTGCAACCAAAGTGTAGCCAAGCAAACTCTGGATCAAATCAGGATCGTTTGTCGATACCCTGATGTGTTTCCAGATGATCTACCCGGTATGCCCCCAGATTGGGATATCGAGTTCATCATCGAGCTAATCCCTGGAACAGGACCTATAGCCTATAGCATGAACCTGTGAGCTAGTGGAGCTGAAGAAGCAATTGGATGATATGCTAGCCAAAGGTCTGATTCGACCAAGTGCGTCGCCTTGGAGATCACCAGTTTGTTTGTGGATAAAAAGGATGGTGCCACTCGTTTGGTTACGGATTATCGTAAGCTCAACGACGTCACCATCAAGAACAAATACCCCTTGCCAAAGATAGAAGACCTGTTCGACCAGCTGACCGGTGCCCGAGTATTCTCGAAGATTGATCTGAGGACAGGTTACCATCAACTGAAGATTCGAGCCATAGACATCCCTAAGACTGCCTTTACCACCAGATATGGACTATATGAATACAATGTCATGTCCTTTGGACTGACCAATGCCCCCGCTTACTTCATGAATCTCATGAATAAGATCTTTATGGACTTTCTGGATAAGTTTGTCGTTGTCTTCATCGATGACATTCTTATCTACTCCAAATCAGAAGAAGAGCATGAGCAGCATTTGGAAGTGGTACTAGAAACTTTGAGGGAACATCAGCTGTATGCCAAGTTTAGCAAGTGTGAGTTTTGGTTGAAAGAAGTAGGATTCCTGGGACACATCTTGTGCAGGGTATTGCCGTAGATCCCACAAAAATCAAACCGTTGAGGAATGAAGGCCCCAACCACGGTGAGAGTCCAGGGCATTTAAAGGATTATTTTGATATTCTAAGCGAGATTTGTTGAAGGATTCTCGACATCACTGAACTTGATGACTCAAGCTGACATTGAAGAAGGGCCAAAAGTTTATTTGGAATGACAAATGTGAAAGAAAGCTTCGACTCAAGCTCAGGATTAACCCACGGCTAATCGATCATTTGATGTTACCAAGCCATTCGGCGTCTATTGTGATGCATCCAAGATTGGTCTTGGATGTGTGCTGATCTGAAGGCAAGGTATTCATACGTACCTATCAAGGCAATGAAGCAACATGAACGAGAACTATCCAACTCATGACTTGGAGTTAGCATTAGCCCTGAAGGTTTGGCGTCATTACCTCATGGGTAACCGATGCGAATATATTCGGATCACAAGAGCTTTGAAGTACATTTTCACCAGAGAAGGAATTGAACATGAGGCAAAGAAGATGGATTGAGTTGATCAAGGATTACGACATGGAGATTCACTACCACCACAGCAAGGCCAATGTGGTAGCGGATAGCACAATGTTGCCATGTCAGTTAAACTCCATGATCGCAATAGAACAACCCAGCCTGTATAGAATTTGAACAGTTCAGACTAGAGCTAGTGAGCGAAGGATTCTTAGCCAGCATTGAACTACAGCTTGCCTTGATGGGCAGATAAAAGCCCAGACGAAATGCCGGCATTGATGGAATCAAGAATCAAATAGCTGCGAGAAAGGCACCGGGGATTCTAGTGATGAAGGAGTTCTTTGGTACAACGGGCCTTTGTGTGTGCGTCGGATCACCGAGTTGAAGCAAGTCATTGAAGAGCTCATGATACAACGTATTCCATCCACCCGGGAGGGACCAAGATGTACCAAGACACGAAGGAACAATTCTGGTGGCACGGAATGAAGCGAATGGAGAAGCTACATCGCCAAGTGTGATATATGTCAACGCGTCAGAGGCGAACATCCAACGCCCCGCCGTCTTGTTGCAACCCTACGGGTCTGAATGGAAATGGGATTCCGTCGGTATGGACTTTATCACCGGATTGCCTAGCAGAGGAAATGACTCCATTTGGGTAATCATCGATAGATTGACCAAAGTTGCACATTTCATCCCCGTCAAGACCACATACCAAGGCCCAAGATTAGCTGAACTGTACATATCCAGAATAGTCAGCCTGCATGGAACCCCGAAGTCAATTGTGTCAGATAGAGGATCTCAATTCACCTCAAGATTCTGGCAGAAAGTGCATGAAGGACTAGGAACCCGTCTGAATTTCAGCACCGCCTATCACCCGCAGACTGATGGACAGACCGAAAGAGTCAACCAGATTTTGGAAGATATGTTGAGAGCCTGTGTGCTAGAGTATGGATCCAAATGGGAAGACTACCTACCTTACGCAGAATTCTCCTACAACAACAGTTATCAAGCCAGCTAACAGATGGCCCCCTTTGAAGCCCTGTACGGAAGGAAATGCTGTACCCCTCTGAACTGGTCGGAAGTCGGAGATAGTCAAGTCTTCGGCCCCGATATTCTCGAGAAGCCGAAGAGAAGGTGCACAAGATCCGAGTACCTCAAGACCGCCCGATCAAGGCAGAAAGGCTACGCCGACAAAAGACGCCGAGAGATGACATTTGAGATCGGAGATTTTGTGTATCTCAAAGTCTCACCCCTCAAAGGAATGCAGAGATTCCAACTCAAAGGAAAGCTCGCCCCCAGATATGTCGGACCTTTCAAAGTTCTGAGTCGGCAGGAGAAGTTTCTTATCAGCAGATGCTAGGAAGGAAATAATGGCGATTGCATAATGTTTTCACATCTGCTTGCTCAGGAAGTGCCTAGAAATCTGGGAGGGAAGGCAGAGGAGAATGTAATTCAAGAATATCGACCACAAGCCTTGACCTCAGCCAGGACCTAACCTACCGCGAGGTACTATTCGCATCCTTGAAGAAGCATTCAGGACCCCCGCACCCGAAGTATCAAGTTCCTGAAGATACAATGGAGTAATCACACTGAAGACGGGAGCGCGAAGAAGACATGAAGAAGGAATACCCAGATCTCTTTAGTAGTACCTAGTTTTCTCTAGATCTCGGGATGAGATCTTTTGTAAGGGGGAAGGTTTGTAACATTCAATAAAATGAACAAGAGAGAATTCAAGAATCCAAATTTTGGAGCCAACAAAAACTTTTCTCATCATATAGGACTATGCATATTTGCTCACCTTATTATTTTATTTGAGTGTGCTTTTGCCATGATGCTTGTTTATGTGTTACTCTCATTCCAAAACCCTAGCAATGATCACTTGATCACCCAAAGTCAAATAAAAATGAAATAGAAAAGGATTTCCAAAAATCCACTTCACCCTCACATAAGGCCTATGCCATTTTTACAAATCTTTGATCTAGGCCAATTTGGTTTGCACCATTACTTGTAAATGGTTACTAAACACTTATTAACACCTTTGAAATCAAGCCAACTCATTTCAAATCAAATTTGAATCAAAATGGAGCTCACATGTGATTATGGTCATTTGTGCCATTTTTAATCTGGTACCCACTTTGAGCCCTTGGCTTTTGACTTTTCCCTTCTACACTTTGGCAAACCTTTTCACCTCATCCAAGACAACATCAAGCACTTCAACTTTGCCCAAAACCACCACCCCAAAATCCTTACCAAATTCAAATGAGAAGCAAGCAAAGTTGGAACTTTTTCACATATGTAAGATCTTATGCAAAAGGTGATTTTGCATCTCAATTCCATTTTGACCACCACCACCACCAAAATGCTCCTTTTAATATATGATTACAACCCACCAAAAAGATTTGCAATTCTCAAAAATTATTTTCTTGCGGCCATTTGCTCAAACACCTTGCAGGCATGGAATCATTTTGAGCCCATGCTGGTTTTGGAGAGGACCAAGTCCAAGCTCTGGCCCTCCTCAGATGCCCTGGCACCCCCTCTCACCCCTCAGCACCAGTAGCACCACTTGCACTAAGCCCTGAGTGGTCAAAGCATCAAAATCTGGCCATGCCATGGCATGGCATGCCACCACCATGCCACCCTCACTCTGGTCATTTCCAACCTGCCACACCTTGTCAATCCTCTCCCTCTCACTCAGTTGAGCACGACCAGACCTTGCCTCGTCAAAAATTTGCATCGCAACATATAGAAATCGAGACGCCCAGACGCGCCCAGGCATGCCCATGCGCGCGGAGCGCGCATGGTGCCCGCGTTGGACGCGCCGGAGAAGCGCCCGGCTGCCGGAGCCCTGCGCCACCTCGACCTCTCCTCTCAGCGCCAGTCGACGCACGACGCATCACTGAGTCGCCTGGACACGGCCACTAGCCAGCCGGGAACGTCGGGGCGTGACGACCAGCAGCGACTGTCCGCCATGGCCTGCGCCGCGCCCGTCAAACTCCCACGCCCGGCCTCAGAGCCTCGTTTTCCTCACCGTCAAGCGCGTCAGCCTCGCCAGGACACCAGCAACCAGACCAGCCCATCCCTTGCCCTCTTCGCCACCCTGGAGCAGCGACGCCGTCGACGACCCTAACCCGGCGCCACCGACTCCCGCCGCTATAAAAGGGGAGCCCCTCCCACTGAACTGAGCACGCCAACACCTTCCCCTCATCCTCACAGCTCTCCTAGCCACCTCAATTGCACCAATTAGTCGCGGAGGCCCCAATCGCAAGCTCCGCCGGCTCTGAGACAGCGAGCGAAGGAAGCCACCTCGAGGCGACGCCGCTGCTTGCACTCTGCTTCAGTCGTCGACAACGTCCCTGCGCACCACTCAGAGCACTTTCGCCCGAGGAGCTCATTGTTCGCTCCGACCCCTACCTCCGCGCGATGAGTTCCCCTCTCGCCGATCGGCAAACCTTTAACACCCACACAGTAAATCGATCTATCGCCTAATCGCACGGCCCTCCTCTCCCCGTACCGCTTCGGCGTTTAAATCACGCTGACAGGTGGTTCCCACCTTGTCAGCTGGCCCGCTGCGCTGGACGCAGAACTGGGCCGGCCCACCTCTTCTCCCCTGCGCAGCCCAACCGTTTTTCCCGCCAGCCCACCTAGTTCAAACTCAAATTTCAGAATAGCTGAAATATGCAACCAGATGCAAACTTTGAAATTTAATAGGGAAAAATCTACTGGGCCAAATTTTGTAAATTTTATATTTCTGGAAACCTTATGAAATTATCTATACTTTGCCACTGGTTTGAACCCAAGATAAATTGTAGATTTAAAGTGACAAAATAAACAAGGCAGGGACTTTTCTGCCTTAGAATAATTCTTAAAAATCAACCATAAATGCTTTTCAGTTG